>APFE030655128.1:0-14600 GCA_000404065.3 Pinus taeda
CTCAAAGTCAATTCTCATTGAAACATTGTCTCCTTACAATTCAACATAGTCTAGCAACTTGATCACTTAGATGAGTGCTCAATTCGTAGGAAGATGAAGGAGGTTATGTCATAAATGGGGGTATTGAATGGCCTTCCATACTTAGAATTAGTTCCATGGAGGAAGCGATGAGAGGATAGGATGCATATTAACTCATTCCTCATCCATTTTCGATCTAATAGGAGTTGATAAGAAAGGGAAAATTCTAGATGACTCCAAAAGATAAGAATATTCCCCAAACCCTATGTGAATTTTGCTCAATCTCACCCAACATAGGTCAAAGAGGGCCTAAGTTCTCTTTAGAGCACCTTGGCATGGACTCAACTGCTCTGTAGTGCACCCTTACATGGGCCTACTTGGGTTGGACCTTCTAGACATCATTTCAGGATGTCTTCAAGTCGTGAAACTATGTGGGAAGGAGGCATTCAAAAGGGTGAGTTGTGTAGGGCATGTAGCAACTGAAATTAGGGTTTGATGAGCCCTAAAACACTGATCTAGATGATGGGAGTGATGTGTCCAAATGGATCTGTAACACAAAGGCATGTTCGAATCAAATGGGAAAGGGCTAATGATGAGATAGTAGTTGTAAGACATGATCCACATGGGTAGCATAAGACTTTTAATTTTTACTATAGATAAGAATTTCATCAAAAAACACTAGCACAAAATGAAATAAAAAGGGTTTAAATATGTGATTAATGAGATGGTAGAAGGTGGGGCGGTTGATTACAAATGACATAGGGCATCACCAGTAATTCATAGTGGGCCTCATGACAGTGAAAAGTTGTTCTGGGAATGTCAACCTTCTTCATATGAATTTGGTGATACCCTAATTAGAGATTGTGTTTTTTAAAAAATTGAGCACCTCTACATTTATCCAAGACACCATCAATGGTTGCAATGGAAAAATCATCCTCAATAGTGATTATAGTAAGAGCATGAAAATTAGGACACATGCACAAAGTGCCTTCTATTTTTAGTATAATGACAACAAGGAAATAACAACTACTAGTTCTAGGACGGATGCAACCCATAACTAAAAATTCTTGAACAATCTTTTCAATTTCATTATTTTGAGAAAATGGTTGATGATAAGGGTAGACATTGGGGGGGAGGCTACTAAGTATGAGAGAAATATAATTATCATGCACACCACCAAGGGTGGGATACCTCTGAGGTTTCAAAAACTGCTTGGTATTTGGACAAGACTAATTCCAGGTCATACTTAATGGGTTGGGAAGGGTTTGAAAGGCTTTAATGCCATTGAAGTGTGATATAACCTCAAGATGTCCCTTTTAAAGGATTTTTTGCATGTAGTGAGAATCGGTGATCTTATGAGAACTATCTATGATTCCTTGGAAAGTGTAATGATGCCCTCCCTATTAGAATATCACTTGACCGTGCGATTTTGAATAGGAGCTCCCATGCCTCTGTAACCTTGCCTCTTGCGGACCTCCGTAGGCCTCCTGCATGGCAGCCCCTACTGCTGGGCCTCATGCCTTCCTCCTCGACTCCCCCGCAGTCGGACCCCGCCCCCATCCTTCGACCAATGCTGCGACTGGCTTCCTTCTAACCTTTCCATGGCTGGGAATGATCCCTCCCAGATGCAAGACAATGAAGACAAGGCTGAGATCTTTGCCTCTCTCATTTCTGAAAATGAAACCACCAGAAACAAACCCACAACTTCAAAGTTCATTAAGAAACTGACTGACATCCCATAAATCTTCCTTCCTCCTAGTCTCCCAAGGAAGGCAACGCTCTCTCTAGTAGAGAGAGGTCTGGTTGGAAAATTTACTGGCCTATGGCCCTCTCCTAGAGCTACTCAGAAACAGGTGGAGCACAACTGGAATGCGAACATCCAAGGAAAAATCGCCATAAGATTTTGTGGAAGGGGTTACTATACATTCCTCTTTGAAACCAAAGAAGACCAGAATCTCATCTTCAGAAATGGTCCTTACTTCATGGATTCAAGAGGTCTTTGCATGAATATATGGTCCCCTGAATTCAACCCAGAAATGGATATACCTAATGCAGTCCCAGTTTGGGTTCGCTTGCCCCATCTCCCTCTTCATTGCTGGGGAGATGAATCGGTTAAAGCTATTGGGAACATTATGGGAAAATACATTGACAGATGTGAACCAAAGGCTAACATGCATGATTGTGCAAGGATCTGTGTTGAAGTTGACTTAGGAAAGGGCCTTCCAGAAGAAATCAAGATCAAAGTGGACCAATGGACCCATATTCAGCAGCTGGACTATGAACAAATCCCATTCAAATGTAAGGTATGCCATGAATATGGTCATTTTACTAATAGGTGTGGTAAACTAAAAGAACTTTAGGATTATTTTTCAAAGATGAAACATTTCATCATCATCTCCATCATGGAGACCAAATCAAGTTTTCTTAAGTCAATATTGCATTACATGCATGTTTACAACAAAGTAATCAACCCTTCAAGTTAATCACATATACATGTTTAAATACAAGACAATCGTCAACGTCCTTGTGTTCATGCATATCATGCTTATGCATGCATTTCATCCTTCAACTTTCGCTTAAGCACATTGTACTTTTGAAGCTAAAATGAATATAATGTTGCAGCAATAAAGTGAGTCTCCTACTCAACTTTTTCCATTCACCTTCTTGGTGAAAACCTGCAACTTGCATTCCATTAACAAAGAAATGCACTCTATTGATTTGATGCATTTTCAAAAGACATGTAACCTTAATTGGATAAGAACTCTAACCATTTCTTACCAGTCCATTTCAAAGGTCCTACCTTTGTCTGCACATCATCATCAACATGTAAATCATCCTAAAAGACATCAATCATGGGATCTTTCTTCCCATCCCTGCCATTCTTTCTTTCCACCTTCTTCAAGTTTCGTGGAAGGGTTGTTGGATTCAGAGTTCAACATTTTGTAGCAATATGTCCTTGCTTATGGTAGTAAGTGCAACACATGTGCATCCTCTTGACAACATGATTTGCCTTGTCCAGTGGACCTTTGGCTTCTTGCTTCCTTTCCTTCAAAAGTTTCCTCTATGTGGCCATTCTCTTCCAACATCTAGAAACATTATGGTTAAGCAAACCAGAAAAGGAACATGCAATTCTTTTCCCATGCCTGTACGGAAATTTATCATGCTTTACATTATCAAAAGGAATATGATTATAACGATATTTATACCTTTCTTTTTCACCTTTATTACCTTCATGAGGAGGTGAATCAAATGAAGAAGTGGCTCCCTTTGGAACACCATCAATCTCTTCAAGGATTTCAGAGTTTCCACAACTCTCTGGTTCAAGTGTATGCTTATGAACACCTTCTTCCTGCAAATGATTTTTCAATCTATTGCATTCCCCATGAGTACAATCTTTACACTCTTGAGGTAGAAGACCTGAAATGAAACTCCTTCTTGGAACTATTTCAATTGTCTTCATGGCAGCTTTGGAACTTTCTCCATAAGATTGTCCATAGTCAAGACCCAAATACATAGGCATTTCCTCAACCATTATTGGCTCAACAATACCATGTGCATGTTTTCCCAAGCCTTTTCCTTCATATCCCATCTTGGACATTAACTTGGACCTTATGCCTCTGGTATGTTTTTCAAAAGAACCAACATAAACATTCTTAGAAGAATTTGAAGACAAACAGGAATTGTTTACCTCTTCTTCAAGTTGATACTTGACCAAGGCTTCTTTGGCAACAAGGAGCTATGTCTCCAACTCATGCATCCTTTTCAAGATAATATTTGCAATATGAAGTTGCCTCTCCATTTCCTGCAATTTGTGAGAAAGCAACTGCTTCTCTTCCATCACGAAATTCAACTTCTCTATCAGTGTGATGCTCTTCCTTCCATCCTCATACATTTCTCTCACGATATCCATCATGGTGAACAATTCTTGCTTCTTGTCTTCATCAAATACACTTGTGAAGAAAGAAGAATTTGAGGACTCACTTGTAGAAGTTGTCATTATCATAATGAACAAAGAACTTCAAACAAGATTAACAAGGATCTTATTCAAGCCACCTTTTGTAAAAAACCTCTTGTACTTCAAGGATTGCTTTGAGGTCCTTTGGGATAAGAAGAATGCCTTCAACACTTCATCCTTCTTGTCCTCTCCTGGACTTAGCTTATCAATAGCTTTCCCTGAACCTTTGCAACTCAAACAACAGTTAGCTTACAAATAATCGAACAATCAATCCTTGATGTTTAAACACCTTTCAAGTTAAACAAGCAAATAGATTGCTCTGTTAATCAAGCATCCTGCTTTGATCGATCAAGCATCATGATACTACCTGCTCTAGTATAACTTTCTCTATTATAACATCCTTTGAAGGTGGCGTTAATCAACGTGATGCTCTAATATAACCAGCTCTGATACCACCTGATCTAAAATGTGGCACTAAAGGCTTCTTGTCATGCTTACAAGATCTTCTCCCACTCCAAAGCTTATATATTCCCAAGATCCATGCTTATGATTAATAATTTTCAAAATTAAAAGAACTTGAAATAGGTGTATGCTTGTGTTTGTACTTTAACTGTTAAGTGCTTTAAGTTTATTTGCTTGAACTGATATAAAACATATAACAGCAAATACAATGCAGTAATACGCAATCACACATAATAGAAATATAATATGGAATTCACCCAAACCTCTTGGGCTACATCTCCTTGAGCTCTAATCAACTCGATTAGACTCTTTGGGATTATGGCTGAATTCTTTTACAAGTTCCACACTCAACTCTAATAGGCTACGACTGAACCATTGGGCTTGGAATACCATGTTTATCCCTGGCCGTTTGGATCTCTGGCTCTCGGCTCTTGGCTCTCGCTCTTGGCTCTGGCTCTGGATCTTGGCTTTGGCTTTGGCTCTGGCTCTGAATTTGGCTTTGGCTCTAGCTTTGGCTCTAGCTCTCAGCTCTGGTTCTTGCTCTGGTTCTCCGCTCTAGCTAGTGGCTCTAGCTCTAGCTTTGGCTCTCAGCTTTGGCTCTTGCTCTAGCTCTGGCTCTTAGCTCTCACTTTGGCTCTGGATCTCGGCTCTGCTCTCACTTTCTGAGCTTCTGGTTTTGCTCGACATCCAAGCAACTTGAAAACCTCACCTTTCAATTGTGCTCTAGGGCTTTTTTGAGGCATCCCTCTGGCTCTGCGGCTTCCTGTCCATTTCTCTATGTTTCATCATTCCTCTATCTCTTTCACTAGCCCTCTAGCTCTCTGGATCTGTGGCTCTACGACTCTCTACATATAACGCATTCCTGTTACAAAAACGCCCGCTTATAGCATGGCATCGATGCGATGGACTATTTCTAATGGGAATGACACAGTCTACTATTCTTCTGCCTACATTCTGAAAATAGCCAAATAGTGGAATACACAGGCCAAAGACATCATGGGTCATTCAGCCGGATTTCAAATATTATGAAATCGCATCCATAACCTTATTGTGTCCGCACCTTCATCACAAATTGGAATCAAACGTCGCATGGGTTTGGTGCTTCCCAGTCCTTTGCATTCCCCAATCTTCGATCTTTGATCGCTTCGATCGCTGATATCGCACATTGCATATCGGATCAGCCCAATGTACTATGCTGATCGATATATATATCGCCAATCCAATCCGTCGATCCGATATATATCACCAATGTTGATCGGTGAACTCGCTTTATTGCAATTGCAAGTTACAATGGCCCTTTGTACCGGGGATTCACCAATTGCTGATCACCGACGTAGATCACAATCACATATTGCATTATCAAGATCGCATGACCCCTTTTCATTTTGGTTCCCCGATCGCCGATCTCCAATCAATTAGCACTTTCGCTTATTGGCGCCATCACATGTCGAAAAGTCACATGATCACGGGTGTTTTAAACACTTCGCTTGACTTTCTCCGATGCAACGATAATGCTCCATTATAACATATATGCGATACGATGAAGGAATGCAATGTGATGAACTTTAAGGGATTTTATGTTTAAAAACACATTTTCCCTTAAGTCCCATTTAATGAGAAATTGCCTCCTTTTCTAAGGACATTGGGTAAATTCATTTTTACAATAATTTCTTCATCTGAAGTCCATTTTAGCTCATTCAAATTGTGTTCGATTTAGAATGAAGATATATATGCAATAAGATTATTTCCAAGAGCATCCTTTGACTTTAATTTTCTTGTGTGAGGAATATTTTTAGACTTAGAGTCTATACTAGATCCATTTTGGATCAAGATGCTAGGGTTTCCTTCTCTAGAGGAGGGATTGGGTTTGTTGGGAGTACTGCATCTGGAGATTTTTCCACACTTCCCTCTGCTTCCTACGATCTCGGTGTTTTTATAGACCTTTTCTCATGCTTATGGGACAATTTAACAGGGGTTTCACACTCCTTTCTCGACTTATTGGATTCAGGACTAATTACCCTCTAATTGTATTTTGTTTTTTCCTCCTCCCAAGGAAACTTCTTAAACAAAATTATGACCATGTTTCTCTTCTTTGTGCCAGATCATGAAAAATAATCATTTTAATGAGACTATAATGACAAGAACTAGTTTTGGCCCTTATAAATGTCGACTAAACACGTCTAGGCACTTTATGCAGACTTTAACATAGGAAGAAAGGAAAAATGACATCACAACCATCTGTAAAGTGGAGAAGAAGTATTATATGGTAAAGAAAAACAATTGCGTACCTTCCCTTACAAGCTATAAACCTCTGGAATGCACATAGAATCAACCACCATTGCCTATGAAATGCAGCTCTTGAGGACACCATTGCACCAGTTGATCGACTTATATGCCAATTTGAGGAAATTAGAACACTCTCCCAAATTGAGTTGGCCCCCTTTGAAATATTTCTCACCATTTAGAGGTAACCCCGTTACTTTACTCATTAGTTCTTCTAACAACTTTAGCTCGATATTTCCAACTTTTTTTTGTCTTCGCTTCAAAATTTTGAGAAAATGTCATGGTTACCTTATCATTTTTCCCCTAAAACTTCTAGAGAAAATTCATCCACCCCTTTTCCTCAAATCTATGTTTTCATGGTACATATTTGGGGCTAGCGCAAAATTAAGTAAATGTGGGTTCATGCTTGTTGGCCCCATGCTGACAATGAAAATAATTTCGAGGCCACTCAAGGAGTTAGAAGGTCGCTAGTTGAGTCATAGAGGATTATGAATTGGAAAAATATATGATATCAAGGATAAATTTCTTTTCGGTGCAGTATTTTTAGGATTCAAATGGACGTTGGGATCGATTAGGAAGGGTAACCATTTTTTTGGATTATGCGAGGAATTGGTTTAATTCAAAGTGACAAGAAAAAGTATCGAAGCATGTGCCATGACTGAAGGATAATAATCATTACTCGTTGTTGGATTAAACAATTATTGATTACATATTAAGTCATGATAACATATAAACTAAATGAATGGAACACAAACCATTAATCAGACTCTATTACTCACATTCTCTGTATTAATCCAAATAAATAAAATTATATCCATACCTTTGCTTGACTGTATAATGATGTCTAATGATTTGAAAAGAATCAGTTATAGAACACCTTTAGCATTATCGAAAGCTAATATTAATACTTTTGCAAATGTTGAATATGACGTGGATAGACTGTTGCCTTTAATTATAAACTCTTAATGTTGCCAAACTGATGCCTCTAAATTTAGTGCTACCGCTAAATTGGATGTTTTCAAACTAGTGATGAATGAACTTTAATTTCTATGATATCTTAATCATGGTCTAGACTACCAAACAAATTTAGTACTAGAAAAAAAAATAAAAATGCATAGACAGTGTTTAAGTACTGAATTGAGTACGGAAATGTTGAAACTTTCTAGGTGTTGCAGGTGAAGGCTAGCAACAACAAAAATATTGAACCACTAAAATTGTGTTGAAACAACAACTAAGGAACACAATTTATTAAAATCACTCTCACCTTAGCTTGGAACTAGTGTTGAAAAATCAATTATAGGAGGAAGATCTGAGCTGAAATAAGACTATCCTTGAAATTGTTGCTTCAAGCCCCATGTTGGAACCACTATTCCATGGATTTTAGACCAGGCTTGGAATAGTTATTGCGTATTAGAATTTCAATTTTAGAGAGTCTGAAATGCACTAAAGAAGACTTCAAAATAACCCAACAAGGATCTTCCTCATCTAGATAGCATCACAATTTGCTTGAATAGCATCCATGTACCATGCTTATGCTAAACTGAGTGAAACTGATCTCGACTTCCTATTGTACCAAGAAGTTGTTGCTGACCCAATATTGTGTTAGAAAATTATATATTACGGAGCAATGGAACACATAAAATATTGCAGAAATATAAACACAGAAAACGCACAAAACAAGAGAGACACAGATATATGTGGTTCACCCAGTTTGGGCTACGTCCACCTCGAACAGCCAGTCCTTCCTTTCTATTATCCAGCAAAATTAAGAGACACAACCTACAACAAAGCCACTGTAATATCCTCTGTTTTCTCTCACAGTCTCACCTCTCTGTTTCCCGCTCACACAGAATACACATCTACCACCGCCTCAAAATACAAATGCCCTCATACAAAGTGAGGGGTTGCCTTCTAGGGCAAAAAACCCTAAACTAAACATAAGTTCTACCGTCAGATCATCCGCCTAATGAACGACTCAGATTGACTAGAAATTACTATACTTTTACAAGGCAAATTTACATATGTTTTTAGCTTCGGGGGCAGCGCCCTCGAGCCCCCGCCGGGGGACCACTGGCCCCTGGACCCCCTAGCCAGGGGGGATCGGCCCCCCCAGACCCCCGTGGGGGGGACAAGTCCCCCCCGCACCCCCCCGCGTGGAGGGGTGTACAAAACTTCCTGGGTTATACATCCGGCTGAAACAAAGACCTCTGAACAATCATGCTCCACACACAACAATGCCCTCATCGATTTTCTTTTGGACTTACCCCAAAAGGCCTCATACCAATGGATATATTTGTCCATCCTTATATACCCATGATCCTCCCCACTTCTAGTCAATGTGGGACTTTGGTTGTATACCCAACATATTGAAGATTCCCCCTGATGTGCTTTTCTTGTCGGATGGACTCCCTATCCAATATGCATTTGTGAAGCCTAGAAGTTTCACTCCCTATATCCGTCTGTACCAAATACCAAACTGAGTGGTGCCTCTGAGGTATCTTAACACATGTTTAGCTGCCTTCCAATAAAGTTTGGTTGACTTAACCCTTTCATTACTAAGTTGGTTAACTACAAAAGATATGTCTGGTCGCGTGTTAACCAAATACATAGGTGAACCCATAAGCAACCTGTAGATAGTAGGCTCCACTACTTCACATGAAGTAACATTGTCCTTCAACCAATCATATGATAGAGCAGTCTCAACAGATTCATTGCTCTCCATGTGGAACTTCTTCAATATCTCATTGGCAAAATTTCCCTGAGAGACAAATAGTTCATCATCTCCTTTCCATACTTCCATACCAAGGAAATAATGCACGAGACGTAGGTCCTCTCGAATTATCTTGCAAGATCAGCTTTGCAAGATTTTACCAGCTTCTCATCACTTGTTATTATTAATTAAATCATCGACATATACTACTATAATCAACAATTTACCTTCAACCACAATATGGTAAAGGTTCGCATCTACTTCACTTTTGGTAAATACCAACTTGGTGAAATAACTATCAATCTTGGTCTGCAAAGAACGTCATTCTTGTTTCAAGCGATACAATGCTATCTTGAGTCTACACATATACGACTCTCTATTGAAGGTCTAAAATCCTTCTTGTTTTTCAATGTACACCTCTTCCTCAATCACTCCATCAAGGAATGTTGTCTTCACATCCATATAATGTATCTTCCATCCCATTTTCACTAAAAGTGATAGAATAGGTCTGATTGAAGAGTACCTTTCTACTGGAGGAAAGGTATCCTCATAATCAATTCCCTCCACCTGAGAGAACCCTTTGGCCACAAATATTTCCTTGTGTTTCTCCACGCTCCCATCTATTGCTTTCTTTACCTTCTAAATCCATATGGAACTCACCACTAACTTGTCTGATGGTCTTGGGACTACTTCCCAAACATCATTGAAAATGGATTCATACTCCTCTACTATGGAATCAACCCATATTGGTTGTTGCACTTCTTCCTTGAATGAGGATGGCTCAATCTCGACATTCTTTCTCATAAGAGCCATGTATCTAGTGTACCGATCTGGTGACCTCCTGTGCCTGTGTTGTGATGTGGGTCCTCCCACATTCTCTGGAGTAGCATGTATCAATTTGTGATCCTCTCTCATGAACTTCCTTCCATCTCTGGAAGTCTCTACATGAGTGGGTGCTTCCAATCTCTTCTCCTATGCATGTGGTTGCTCCATATCATCCTGAGGTTCTTCCTTTGGAGCTAAAATCTCCTAATCTACATTTAACTAAAGCTCCCTCTCAAGGGAACATCTAATGGTCTTCTCTTCATCGAAATTCACATCTCTATGAACCACTGTCATCGTGTGATATGGAAGACACACTCGATAGTTGTGAGGTGTATCAGTGTACCCCAAAAATATGCCCAACATAGTTGTTGGCTCTATATTTTTCCTTGCATCCTGGGTAATATGACAGTAACCTGATGAACCACAAGTCCTGATGTGTGCCACATGTTGCCACAAATGCTCCCACTCTAGTAATTTCTCCCTCTTATTTATTGAATCCTAGTAGCTTTGATAGGTCTCGGGAAAGCATAGAAGTACTAGGCTGACTAGATCATCTTCAACAATTGTAACACCAACACTTCCAAGCTCATCTTGACATTGGGTGAACTTGGCCAAGTACTTTAGTATTGTGTTGCCCTTCTCCATCTTAATTTTCCTGAGCTTTTCCTTCAGTGCCAACTTCATGTGGTCATTTTTTTTTTTGAAATAGGTCTATCAAGGCCTTCCACATTGCATACGGAGTCTCCTTACCATGGAGGCTTGAGACAATATGATC
The DNA here is from genome assembly GCA_000404065.3 of Pinus taeda. Lineage (NCBI taxonomy): Eukaryota > Viridiplantae > Streptophyta > Pinopsida > Pinales > Pinaceae > Pinus > Pinus taeda. The sequence goes on from APFE030655128.1 coordinate 11,029, forward strand.
TCAAAATCTTTCTAGGATAATCCTTCTTGCCTTTGCAACACGTTTTCTCTACTTTGCAAGATCTTGAGAAATAGTTGTTGGAGGCTTAGGAATATCTTTGCTTATGAATTCCTTAAGCTCGTTGTCTTCCAACACTACCTCCATCCTATCCTTATAAGCAATATAGTTCGAACTACCCTTAAGGGCATATTTGAGTCTAAATTTGTAGAACGACATCCAGCTCACTATGAATGATAATGAAAATCTGGTTTCACTCACAAAAGACAAACTCCTATTATCCTATTCTAGAGTGATTTATGCTCTTATACCATGTAGAACTTAATTGTATATTCAAACTACTTATGTAATATGCTAAAACAAAAGACTTGAATCTACTCTACTCATCAACAAAAACAATTAAATGATTGTGAAATCACAAAGCATACAACAGATATAATTTAATCAACACATTACATAATGGTTTCCTTGGGAAATCCACAACTAAAAACCCCTGCTATTTGTATATTTCATTATTCTAAAAAAATGAGACGATTACAATGCTTTGCTCAAGCCTGAGCAACCTTTTGCACTATCTCTATCTATCTCACAGCTTCCTAGACAAGCCCAGGATAATACTTAACCAAATTTTGTCTTGCACAAGTCCATATGTCCTTGTGTTGTTTCCTTGGGAATTAGACCCTATTAATTAGGGAAATTCCTTAATTGGAATTGTGCAATCCTCATAGGCCTTCCTCTAAATGCATGTACCACCTGTATAATTCAGATGATTATACAACTGATAGTACATTGTCCTTGAACTCCAATATTAACTGGGTAACTCTCATATTTGACATGCATGAGTTATTTATGAGTGAATCATCAATTATCTAGTTGACCACATGAAGCAACACCCCACTTTCTGACCTCCTACTAGTTCCTCCATCAGTTGGAACTGGTTTAACTAACATTAACAAAGCAATTAAATTAATTAATTACAACTCAAAAAAAAATCAACTGGGGCTCTAATGATGTAGGAGACAGTCTACATGACTAAAGTTAGACCCTCAACTCAAATTAATTGAGACAACTAATTCAAGTTAACTTAGTTAACTAATACAAGTTGGCTTGTGATGTGGAATTACATTTTTATTCCTAATTTAATTCAAGGAAAACAATAAATTAGGATTTTGTTGATGCATTTTCAACATTAACTACTTTAATGGTTTGGTTGTTACTCTTCTTCATCCTATGTTTATTAATACAAATATCCATAATTATTTTAGTGTAGATAGGTATGTCTTTCATTGCTTGTAATAAAGGGATCTTTATACAAAAATTACTCAATTCAGAATCAAGTCATATTCCACAGGTACCTCAACTTTATTTGCAAGAAGTCTCTCTGGAAAAGGTTGTTCCAATGGTTCATGTGGTTCTCTTGTCACACCATTATTTTTGGTTTCTATTTGTTTATGTTCATCCTATTTGTTGTCAAATTCTATTTGAGGATCCTCCCCTTGTATGACCATTGCATATTTTTTCTTATTAATCATTTTCCCAGATCTAAGTTGAATTTCATTTATAGGAAAGTAAGTAATAACATAGGTGAGAAAAGATTGTAATTCTATGTTTTCCATAGGCTAAGGAGGTTTATTAATAGGATTAGATATAGGTTGTGCAGGTAGTTTTCTTGGTCATGGAGGGTTCAAGTCAAATGATTATTTGATCTTATATCAAGATGGATTAACATTTTAAGGTATTGGTAGTGGATGCGATGGTAGGGGTGGTAATGGTAATGAGGATTGCTACTGTGTGGGATAGGGTGGGTTGTAACCTTGTTGGTACTAAGGCACATTAGGTGTCTATGGCACATAAGGTGGATATTGTGGTTGATAATAGATATATGAGGCTGTTGGAATTTGGGACTAATAAAATTTCCCATAAGGGTTTCCTCTCCATCCTTGATTCTGCGGTGAATGTTGAGGCTCAACCACTTAGAAATTTTGATCTAACCATTTCAACCCAGATCTAACTTCAGTTTAAACCATAAAGTATACAAGCCAAAATCCAAGATTTGTTCATTGATAATGCTCCAACCTTCAGACTGTCAATTCAATGCCTCAACAGAAAATTATAAATATAAAAAACAAGAATTGATTTGAAATGTAAATATGAAAATCAAATCATTCAAAACTATAAAATTTGATTAACTACAATCACACTCAAATATCATACTACAAGTGTGTTATATTACCGCACAATTGTTCCTACTCTAACTCAAATCGATTACAACTTCACTAAGGTTGGTGGTGGGCCCTGACCACTACCTTAGACAAGTTAAAACACAACAATAGAATTACATATCAATAACACATAAGCTCATGGAATAAAGGTCAATATTAATATATAAATCAATATTCTAGAAATACATATATAATATAGTTCAAAACTGTGATAAACATAGTTTTTGAAAAATTTTAGGATCAATATTCTTTCCTTCTTGCTTGCCAACCCTCATAACACTACTAGATTCTCTTTTAAAGAGATTGTTGTCTAAATATAGGTTTAACTAAATGAATAAGAAAAACAACACCAACCTCAATTTACCCCACTTTAGTGCACAACGACTGCTTGTGTAGCTCTACTATTGTTGGTTGCATTGCAATCTTCACCTCAACATGATCATTCCTCCTTGCACATTAGCCCAAACTCCCTCTATATGCTACCTATCTCTCCAACACAATGGCATAGGCCTAAAACCTACCTAGTACAATCATAGCATCATCATTGTCTGCCTTTCTCTTTTTACTATGGTACAACCCTCTTTTATAGACTCACCTTCTTCCCTACGTAATGATGTTATCTGCATGCCCAACACCACAACTCTCGATCACATCACCATAGACTATACCCTTAGTGCATAGTCTTCGTGGGACATCCATTTCCTATAGTTTGCAAGATTTCCTTACACAACAATGTAATGACCTATTATACACATAACTCTCCCTTTGTGTTATGCACTGAATTTACTTTTATTTTCTAACGTTGTTTATCATAATGAACATCTTTGAAATATCAAGTATAGTAGATTTGGAGTGCCTCAGTGTTTCCTCATCAACAACAGAGATGGCCCCACTTAAGAGGAGACTAGGTAAAGAGATCGTTGAAGGTGTTGAAGGCCCCACTTAAGAGGAGACCAGGTAAATAGATTGTTGAAGGTGTTGAAGGCCCCAGTTAAGAGCAGACTAGGTAAAGAGATTGTTGAAGGTGTTGAAGAAGGGGTAGAAGAAAGTTCTATAATCTCAACCCTAATCTATATAGATACACCATGTTGCAATGATAAATCCATGTCAATAACTTGCTTAGGTATATATTATCTATTTGCACGCAAATAAATTCCAGGGGATGAGGAAGATGTTGGAGTGTATCAAAATGTGAAGATATATTGGTTACATAATATAGCATCGCATCTCGCAATTCTCCCATTTGTAGAAACCATCGAATGGATCATAAAATAATTAATGTAAAGGATATGACCATTCAAGATAGTAATGACATATCTTTGGCAACATACATATATACATACAAATAGATAT
>APFE030655132.1:0-14585 GCA_000404065.3 Pinus taeda
ACCAGGAATAGACCCACCACCAATTGGGTAGGGCAGGGCGGCCCAGGAGTAGCGCTGCGCGCGACAGGCCCCGGGTCGATTCTGGGAATCGACCCGCCGCCGGTCGGGCGGGGCAGGGCGGTCCGGGGTGGCGCTGGGCCGAAAACTGTTTTTTAAGAAACTCAATTAGCCAAAAGTGCGAGGTTATGGAAGCGAGCAAGAGAGAAGCTCAACTCACCTGGAGGTTGTTTCTTGTACCAACGCGGAATAACCTTTCGTATCCAAGCTACAACCAACACTGACACTAGCATACCTTCCGTTTCCAAGCTACAACCAACACTGACACTAGCACCATCATAACAACGACACCAGCCATGACCGATCCCAATTGCCTTTTCCCTGCACCAAACAACAATCTGCTGCATTACTGAATTGCATTGCAAATTCACTTGAGATGTTCCTCATAACTTAAATGCCATTACCGTTTGTGTCTCTTGATGGCGGTATAGAAGGGTCGCTTCCATTAGAGGGTGAAGAAGGAGCTCTTCCATTGGAGGGTGAAGGCGGTAGAGAAGGACCCCTTCCACCACCGGAGGGAGAGGGTAAGAGTACAGCGTCGCCCAAGAACTTGTACGTCTCGTAACAGATCATGCAGTTCTCTGACACGACCACACTTTGTAAAGATCCTTGTAGACAAATTTGGAAATTATTGTACACGGAATTTAGGCACTTTGTACAGTCATCCATACTCAGGTCTCTCCAACACTGAGCCAGACTATAATTCTCACCATCGATTGCCGTACCGTATCCAACATTACTGGCCACAACATTATTCACGGTCGTCGTCAAAAGACGGGCAACCGGCCACAAAAATGAACTCTTTGGATCTGTGCTGTTTGAGCTAATCGAAGAGCAGTTATCAAAGCTGGTTTTGCTTAATTTTGAATAGAAGTTGTAAGTTTCAAATCTCAAAAAGCATCCTTCATTTAAATAAATGCTCCGGGAGGAATAATTGCCACAGTAGTCTGCAAAGACTTTTACAGCGTTATCAACACACGCCCGACAAGTAGAGGCGTCGAGGTCTCCCCTGCACTGAGCAAGACCGTAGACCCTATCTCCAATCTCTCCATGAGATGAAATACTGTAGCCCTTTTTATTAACATTTCCCACCAATGAGCTCTGGACCACGTTCAAGTTTGTTTCTCGAGCACTACCATTGATCAAATCTTTGTGATCGCATTCGAAGGCACCGGTGAAGTCATCTACTGCGGCTAATGGTAACGTTAATAGTAAGAAAAGTGAGGAGACAAATAATTTGGATGTTGCAGTGAATGGAATGATATTGCAATGACAGACTCCGAAAGGGGTCATTCTGTAATTCAAGTTATTCTCAATCTGCGCTAATCCCTTCTTTATCTTCAACGAGAGACTCTTGAAAGGTAATGTATTCCAGATTTTGCTCTTAGATTCAAGCTGCAAACGTGGAAGATAAGGGTGAATTGACTTTGACGGTAGAGTTCAATGTATGATATTAAAGTTGATACTTGGGCGGTTTATATCCTCAAAAATGAAATGTAGTTGCGTTTTCGCTTTCGCGAGTCAAGTCAAGCTCTTCCCTAGGAAATATCATTTTAACGTAAAATGGATGCGTTCGCAACTCGGGTAAAATTTGGAAAAAGGCAAGTATTTGATTTGATGTTTTTAGGTTTAGTGAGCTCACCTCTTCAATTTGTCAAACTAGAATCAGCTAGGAATTTTCATTTGAATTAAATATTTTTTTATTTGGAATTTTATGATTCAAATATTTTTTTATTTGGAATTTTATGATTTAGTTTGATTAGTTGTAATTGAAAAGTTTGCCAATTGTAGAATTGAGGCTTTTGTGATTCATCATAGTTGTGAGAAGAGCTTCGGCGTAAATCACATGAAAAAGACCTTTGTGTTTCGAACTAACTAGTGTGGTTCATCTTCAGGACAAGCTTGTCCTGACAATGAACCACACTAGTTGGTTCGAAACGCCTCGACAAAGGTCTTTTTCATGTGAAAAAGACCTTTGTGTTTCGAACTAACTAGTGTGGTTCATCGTCAGGACAAGCTTGTCCTGACGATGAACCACACTAGTTGCTTCGAAACGCGTAGACAAAGGTCTTTTTCATGTGATTTACGCCGAAGCTCTTCTCACAAGTTTGCCAATATTAACGAGGAAATTTCATTTGAATTAAATATCTTTTTACTTGGAATTTTATGAATCAATTTAATTCATAGTAATTTAAAAATGGGTCACTAGAATCAACTAGGAAATTTCGTTTCACTTAAATATCTTTTTATCTGGAATTTTATTACTTAGTCTAATTTATTGTGATTGAAAACCTTGACAAGGTGCATAGACTTTAAAGTGAAATTTGGAAAAATATGGGTACTTTAAAAAAAAGTTGATTTCATGTGTAATAATTTTTTTGATTAAAATGAATTAATATAAGTTGATTTAATGTTTAATAAATTTTTTATTAAAATGAATTTATATTAATTGTGAAAAAAATTGCATGTTAATTATTTTATTCCAAAAAAATGTTTTAGATATAAAAGAAAATTGTGAAATTGTAATTTTTTATTATTTAAATTGTATTGGGATATATGACTTTAAAAAACCTTATTTTTATTGGATTTTATACTTAAAAATGTATATGGAATTTTGGCCAATATGAAATAGAATTAACATTTTTAGAAAATCTTCTCAGTTACCACTATTACATCTAGCACAACTAATATCTATTATCACTATTACATCAAGTATAACTAATATCAGCCACCACTATTATACAAAGAACAATTATTTCATGAGTGCTACAAACACGAGACTTACAAGATGTTTTTGAAGACTTGAACCCACCCAATGAGGGAAAAAAATTGTTCAAAAAACCACACAAGCTAAAATCTTATGACAACCATATTTTTTTTAATTGTTAATTATTTTATATAATATATACATAGTTGGCATTCAAATATTTTAGTCAACATCAATATTGAAGTATTTTATTTTCAATTATTTTATATAATCTATACATAATGGACATTGACATATTTTACTCTAGTATTCAAATATTTTAGTTATAGTCCACATTCTACACATTTAAATTTGTTTATGTCATTAATATATTTTTAAACACTTTATAAAATATTTCTTACATATTGTAAATATTTCTATATAAAAATATTTATCTATGAGTTTACATTAAAAAAAAAATTGTCTTAATATTTTTAATTAATATATAACCAACTTATATAAATATATAAAATAATGAGTAAAACCCCTCTATTAAATATGAAAATTTTGTATTAATATATATATATATATATTATATATAATTATAATTAAGATGGATATTCAAATATTTTGTTTAAGTCTTATATTTCAAAAATGAAAATATAATTTCTTTCCAACTTTTACTTACTTAATCTTTATATAATCTTAATATGAATATCAAAAAAACTACTCATAAATGCCAATAATGAGTTTATTACATGTCTTAAAAGACTTGAACTCATTCACCAAACCATTTGAGCTAAAATCCACCCAACACATATAACTTATTTTTTTATAGAGAAATTTAGTTATATAGAAAGATTTATCTATTTTATAATATAACTTTTTTTTATAGAGAGATTTAATTATATAAAGAGATTTATCTATTTTATAAATAACTTTTGAGGAAAAATTATAATTTATAAAGTTTTTTTATAACAATATTGTATTGGTTTGTTTTTGAAAATTATCCTAAATTATTTAAATAATTTACTTTGACCATGGTATATTTTGGGAATTGTATGAGTTAAAAAAAATGTATTCATTTGTAAGTTTAATTGGAATATGAGATATATAATTTTCCATTGGGATTGGGATTTTTAGTTTTACACATGGTAATATAATTGTTGTAATAAATGTTTTCTATTGTATTTGTAACTTTGAGTTATTGATTTTGGAAACATTGTTTTCCAATTTGAGTCCATTTTTTTTAGCTTTATCATTTTATTTTATTTTTTAAGTATAATGAGAATTATATTTGTATTAAAATATGATCTGTCTGGTATGATTTTCATCTAGAGATAGGTGGTCATGTATCCAATATTGTTATAACATTTTCAAGAGATACTTTATGATGTAGTTGGAAAAATGAGTTTGGTACAAAACTTACATCATATTCTTTGTGTTATTGTGATTATTATTTTTATGTATTTATTATTTACAAGCTAACAATATTAAGCACTTGTGGTGGATCCTATAATTGTTGTATATTGTAATTCACTTTTAGTTACAGTATGAACTATAACAATTGTGCAATAGTACTAGGTAGCCCTTATACATAGAATGTTCACATGTGTGCATGATATTGAAATATAATAATCAAATAGAAGATGAGCTAATAAAGAATTACACAAGTTCCATTAAACTTAATTTATGTTTTAATTTTAATTTTTTATTTTGATCATGTATATAAGTAAGTAAGCCACATTAACCAATCTAATTGCTAAGGAGTAATTTTCCACTCAACCATAGGAATCAAGTAGATCCCCCCATAAGCCAAACCATAATACCACTTGGGTGAAGGAATTTCTTACCAGACTTTGAATCCACTCAACCCAATTCATTACTCCCATGACAAGCCACCTACCCACTACAAACCTCTCTAGGCCCTATTCCAACCATAGCACCATCTTTCATTTCCCAAAACACAATGAGACTCACTCCTCTTCTCAATAGTTCCCTGGAATATTCTTCTCTTCCAACACTCTTTAGTGTGCACAAAAGAATCCTAATCTATTGTCTACCTTTTGATAATTAATGAATAATAATAATAGGTTTTAATCGACCCGCGGCCGATCGGGCGGGGTGCGGCGGCCCGGAGGTGGCGCTGGGCACACGAGGGGGAGGCAGAGGGGGTCGGGGAAAATAGCAGAGGTACACCCAAATATATAGCTTTTCCGTTCAGCGCTTTCATATCAAACGCTCAAACAAAATATTATTTCCTACCTAATGTTTTAATATGGATAGCGACACCATTTTTATATTTTTATTAGCTTTATTTTAAGTTTTCATTGGTTTATATGTGCATTTTTGGGCTTCACAGAATGCGGTCAGACAATGTTTTTTGTGTGGAGAGAAAGCGTCTGCGAGGAAGTTTGTGTACTTTTCTCCACATAAGCATTCCTTGCACACCTTTATTCGAGACATGCCTACCCTTAAACTTCACGTCAACTTCAGAGGCATAATCAAGGATAAAATAAGGCTTCAAGAAAGGGAGTCCAACATAGTGATAGATGCTAACACATCAAAATTCTAAATATTACTCTTAATCAAACTAAGCTAATGGCATTTCTATAGGAATCGAGGTTGCTAGATTGAAACGCGGAGCGATGAGAGTTGGATTGGTCAATGTTGAAAGTCTTGGTTTTACATTTTTGCTAATAAAGTGTCAATGCTTCCTGTGATAGCAAAGTGTGTGGTTCAAGTGTAAAAACTAAGTTCATTTGAAAGCAGTGGGAATAAAGAGAGATGATTCCAATAATGTGAGAGGAAGGCATAACCAATGTAGAGACAGGCAATAGACCCTTTATGAAAAAAATATATACGCTAAGAGAGACCCACACAGAAAGTGAAATGGGCTCGACGCTCGGAATTAGACTAATATAGCACTAGTGTCAATGATCGATTTTCCTCAAAGTGGCCAGGTTGTAGCTAGAAGAACAAAAAGAAAATGACACAGACAATTCCTACTCCTCAGAATGGACACCTCACTTTTTCTAAAAGAATCACGCACTCTATTTTAATTACATGTAAGAAAACAATGCATAGAAAAAGAAACTTAACTATAACTTATTTCTTACCAAGTTCATTTCAACATAGGAACATGCAATTGACAAATACAATCAAATTGTTTGTCGTGTTTTATATGAAATAGCCTTCCCATGGTTCAACATTTTCATAAATGAGCACTTCTGACATTAGAGGACCTCAAAAGCAAAAGAATCGAACATTTTCATAGGTGAGCACTTACGGAATTAGATTACCTTAAAAGAAAGAGACAGTCAGTAGGTGGCATTATGGCATGTGTTATGTGGACAAGTCTTGTTCACTGGAATGAAAAATGACTAGACGACATGCCATATATCACATGCATAACTCTTCATTGTATTCAAAAGTGACGAGACACCATGACTCTACTCTGGTTGGATTCAAAAGTAGTGAGACCAAAAGAGCCTGCCTAATCAATGACACCTTACTTTTCGTAGTTTTGACCTTTTTTTCCATATACTTCAGGGGGAGTGGTTATCTTTCAATTCTCTTCATTCTTTGGCCCTCAATTTTCTTAGTTTCGACTTCTTTTCCATATACTTCATTGGAGAGTAATTATCTTTTAATTATTTTGTACATATGCCAAAAAGTACCCAACAAAAATAGAGCCTTTGCATGACAAAAAGAGCTTTCCCAATAAATGATACCTCATTTTTCCAGAGTTTTGGTTATATTTTATACAATCAACCACCATTTGCATGACGAGGGTATGTTTATGGTAACAAATAACCAATTTGTTCATGGGTAACAAATAACCAATTTGTTTAGGGCCACCCCCGGGCCGCCCCGCCCCGCCCGACTGGCAGCGGGTCTTATAGACATATGTTCAAATGAAGGAGATTGGGTTATGGATTTATTTTCTGGCTCAGGTAGGTTTTGCCACATGGAATTGAATTTCAATATGTTCTTTTTTTAATTAATATGTCATTGTACTAATTTACTTCATTATTTTTTTTGTGGTTGATAATTAGGTACAACACTAGCATGCTTCCTTCAAAAAGGAAGAAATTGCATTGCAATTGAGAGAGATCCATTACAATGCAATTTCATTCAGCAAAGAATTAATGCTCTTCAATTTCTTCCAGATGAAATGCAAGAAATTGGGTTGAGGAAAGGGGACTTTAATGAATCACGTGTGGCAAAAAAGGCAAAGGAACCCCAACCACCATTACATGGAATGTTTGGAAAGACATATATTGGGAGATTTGCAGACATCAAAGACCCATTAGAAGAGGAAATTGCGCAAAAGGAAGCAGAAAATATTGTGGAAGATGACAATGATGAAACTCTAGAGGACGAAGAGTTTGGATTACGTGACATTGTTGATTAAATTTAAGTTATACCTGGAAATCAAGCTTTGTAATGTTTTGACTTTGACATTTCATGAAAAGAATAATCAATGAATTAAAGTTGTTATGTGTTCAATATTTGTAATTTGTGATTTTCGCATTGATTTTTAAGTTAAATATTATTTTTTGAAAAAAAAGTTGTTATTATTATTTTTTTGACATGAAATTCATAAAAAGAAACTATTATTTGACCATTTTAGTTAATATTTTTGCATAAAAATTGTGATTTTGACATGTTAATTCTAGCAAAAAATTATCAAAACGTTTAGTTTTTTTGTTATATTTATGTTAAAAATGGTTATTTTTATGTCAATTGCTAAAAAATGTTGTCTTTTAGAAAAAATTATTTCATGTGGATTGTAAAATTAATTAAGGATGTATAAATATGTAGATTATCTAAAATTCAAACTATCGACTTTCTAATTTAAAAACGCAAAACAATAAAAAAACCCCTAAAAAAAAAAATTAAGATAGAGAACAAGAAAATATGAATAAGATGACGACTTCAAAAACTGTCAAATTTAGAAAATAATTTTTCACATTTCACACACTTGAAAATTAAAAGTCAAAAAATAGGTCTTTTAAAAAAAAGGTGTGATGCAGAATACTCACTTTTTAAAATCAACATGAAAATCACTACCATTCTAAAACTTGATTTCATCCTTGACATGAAAAAAATTAAGTTCCAAAAACCATGTTCTATAAAAAAACATGTGTATCTGCATCACCACTTTTGAAAATCGGGTCATTTTTTTTGCTATCTCTACGAAACGGGTAAGTATCAGGTTCCCGTTTAAAAGTTTACATTGGTTTTTCCTATGAAAGTATATAGGAGAGGAGAAGATACAACCTCAATCTTTCGTTGGTTCTTTGCTTGTTCCTTCTCCCCCTGGGAACAGTCTTTGCTGCTCCTTCTTGATTACTCCGCTTCAAAAGAGTAATTGTAAAGTCAAAGTAGCATAAATACCTTCAAGTGCAGAGATCTACAATCATAAACAATATAGGACCAGATATATATTGACCACACAAATGCATATATTATTAGACATACAAGAATGTGGAGGAAAACTTGAATAGCTTTATTGATATAAAGATTAGAAGAGAGGATTAGAACCCATTGATCTGACCCAATGTCATCCTCCCAGCATGAAAGCCCTTCTTCACCTCATGAAAATCTTAGATCACCCAACAGTATGATGTTCCACCAGGAAACCAACAACACTTCCTTACAAGATACAAGATTCCAGCCTTTGGATCTTTGGGATGAGGGATCCATATATGGATGATTGCAGGGGGGTGAGTCAGCTTATGGGATTTTGATTAGTGTCCTCTCTGATAGTTCTTGATTCTATTTCGAGATTCATGATCTCTTACTCATCCTTGGGCGAATTCAGAGAGGCAAGTGTCACAGAAGAAGTTTCTGGAAGATTCCATGATCATCCACCGTGCAAACTGTCTCTGCCATTTGTCTACTCTCGCATATCACACTATACAGAAGGGATTTTCAGTATGCATCACACTTTTTATATGTGGCAGGTGAGATGCATCGCACCCTTTGCACTGAGCAGTCTGTATGGTCCAGTTTTGACCAGTTCTGAGTAGTTTTCTGTGGAGAACTTCTGGGAGATGATGTAATCAGCTGACCTTGTTCCTTTAGGGTATGAAACAACATTTTAGGGACTCAGAAGCCCTTTGTTTATGGACATAATATGATTGTGGGTTGCAGTGCCCAAATATGTCTATAAACAGTTGGTCCCCTAAAGCAATGAGGTCGTAAATCTTTTGATGTCCGAGTGAAATGCTTTATCATGAGGATCCGAGGTTTTTCAAACTGGAAGGCGACCTGTAATAAGATACAATACAATACATTATCTTCATAACATTTTCATGATCTAGCTAATGTGGGCATTCCCATGCTCATCTTTATAAATTCATTTTCATGTACATAGGACAGACAACCGTCTATGTAGCAGACTGATGATTTTGATAGAGCCATCATCCTTTAATTCGGATGATCATCTGTGCAGTAACGATGTACATTTAATGTCTTTATTTTCTTGAATATATCATAGCCCGGATGGATGAAACTAGATCTAGGGTCTTCAAACTCGTCCAACCTTTGCCCGAGGTACAAGTCGATCCATGTGAAAAATGTTATGGAGTCAAACATGGAAAGACATCGCCTGATTACCAGCCCATGATGTAAGCTGTTAACAGACATGAGAGGAATCACCGATAATGATGATGACCCTGAAGGTACTATAGTATAATTCGCGTGGTGTGAAAATGGGACTTGGTGTCGAACACCACGCAAAATATTTAAGTCGAAAGCCATTGATGTAAACATGTCACCAGAAGTGAGAAACTTGCCATTGAGGCATTCAAGCTTCAAAGTACTGAAAGGGTTGTTCCTAGGTTGACTTCTTGGATAATGAGCTATTGTCAACAAGAAGTAACCCATCATAGGAGGGCCTTAATGAATCCCACATCTATGACATAGAATGGAGAAAATGATTTTGTGGAGGTGAAAAGGATCTGATGATACAGGGTTCTAGGTGACGGTCATGAAATAATGAAGCGTGAAGGTATTGCAGGGGATGAGACATAAGATGGGTTGGTGAATTCTCTGATCGACTTCTCTTGAACATATCGGCGACACTGAAATGGATTGGTAGCATTAACCCCAAAGATGGATGGTACGGCAGACCAATGGTAGTATGACTGGTGAACGGAATAACCCAACTTGACTCAATCATGGTGATGGAGTGAAAGTGTCATGTTCAAGAGCGACTCGCTACCAATAAAGTTTCTTCAAGTTTTCTTCCCAATTTTCCCCAGTCATTGCTGACCAATACCTCTTTATTTTTTATCAAGCCTTGAGGAGGATAACATATGCTTGTTCTAATAATTTTCCCTTCGGGCAACCTGTCACTATATGTTTTAACGAGCCTAGCGACAGTGAAGCTCGTTCTTGTCTCTATGGACAAGTTTGTCGCTATTGGTTTTAACGAGTTTAACGACAAAGAAAACTCGGTCCTTTTTCAATTTTAGAGAGTCTGAAAAGGGACAAAAAGGAAACTCCAGTAATCCTTTTTCGTCATATAATCCCTTAAGTCCGAAAAAGTATAAAATAATACGAAAGGGATGAATTTTCGATAGTTTTAACGAGCTGAACAAGACAAGTGCTCAATCTTTTTGTGTCATAATCTCTCAAGTCCAAAAATATTAAAATCTAGAGGAGGGATAGCACTTCTGATAGCTTTAATGAGCTGGAGAGGCCAATTGCTCGACAATCTTTTCATATTTTACGAGTCAGATGAGAAGAGCTTAAAGGAGACTCGTTTTTCAGGAACGAGTGATATTTTCGGGTAGCTATTGATTCCAGGTAAGGTTTGGAATTTTCCAATCATGACAATGTCACAAGGATGGCTAACAGAATCATTCGTTGCAGCTGTTCCTCAAAAGGGTAAACGATCAAATGGAGGCATATGATCAGCTAAAACAGAGTGGAGGTGATGATGAGAACACGACCAAGGCTAAAAAATTGATGATAATGCATTCACAATGGTTATTTACTGGATATTGGTTCATTTTTTAATGAGCTTAAACTCCGGGGGAACATTTTCTCATCGCTTAGGTTTAATTTTTAACGAGATTGAACTTTGCATAAAAACTGCTCGTGATAACGGTCATTGATATTCGACCCACTGTTAACACTATGTTCTTTTGATAGTTGTACTACCTGTTCAATTGCTCCATCAAACGGATTAGAAATGAGAATACATGCTTGAAAAATGAGTTAAAACACTAATACTTTACTCGAATTACGTGAAAAGTAATTTAAAAGTAGTTTGTTACCCCTCATTTTACCATTTCTTTTGAGCTTGAGATTGTTGGAGCTTTGGAGGTGTTTTCCCCCTTGGTTTTCACTAGCTAATTCTGGGAGATTCTATGGATGATTCTTGGCGCCGTCTGGACCAGGTAGGAGCTAAACTTGTGCTCTTCAGTTGCATTCTTTCCCTTTTGAATTCTGAGCATGTTTCCCTACTTTTCTGAGCCTCTGGGATTTGAACAATTCGTTCTGCCCCCACCGCACCCTGTGTATATCGAAAGGTGTGATGCATACTAGGCTGGCCATTGGCGAGCCAGTATGCATCTCACCCAGTACACAGCTGGGGTATGATGGGAACAAGGAGGGAAACTTGTGCATTGCTTCTTCATGGAAATTTTGCCTGTTTTTTGCCAAATCAGGATCCTGATTCTTCTCTTGTTTGTTTTTAGAGATTCATCGAAGCAAAATGGTTGTTACATGGTGAGAATGCAAACATGAAGAAGAGGACATGGTTGCTTTACATGATCCAGGTATGGTAACTGCATTGCAAAACTGTGGTTTGCTCAGGTTCTTCCGCATATCTAGCATGAGGCAACAAATCAACTTGTTGCAATATTTCCTCGATGCATGGGATCCTACCAACCAGGTGTTCCAGATTAGAGGCAAATCCATCCCCTTGATTATTGCGGACATCTACTTTTTGACCGATTTATCAAGGTGTGGTGCCCCTCTCTCACTATCAGGTTCCATCTGCGGGGGCGAATCCATGAGGGATTATATTCACCGATACTGTAGAGAAGGATCTCAGCTGAGCAGGGACGGAAAGATCAACATCTGAGATGTTACTGACTGGTCCTTGAGGACCATATTGTTCACCTTTGCTAGACTGGCTGGTAGTGCGACTCTTCACTTGGCCAATAGGTCCTATATGCAGTATTCCTTGGAATGCCTTGAACTGAAGGTGTTCAACTGGTGTGATGCAATACTTCCAGTGATAAAAGAACAACTTACCAAGGTGAAAAATGCGCGCTCTAAGAACTTTGGCTATGGTTCCATTTTGACCGCTTTCGCCTTGGAGAAGATCCCACTGATGCAATCGTAGTACATTTCACTTGGTTTGCCGCCACCAAATGAGCCACAGATGCAAAGGTGGGTTGACCTTATGGCTTGACATGCTGGTTAGCCATAGGTTTCTTTCTCTGATGCCTTCTTTGAGTGGTTTAATCGTTAGGAGATGGTTTATGCTGAGTGTTCGTACGCTGGTATGGATTTCCGTGGTGACCCGGATTTGGTGCTGCCGGCTAGCGAGCAGTGGAGTTTTATAGGTAAAATTTATGACCATATCCCTGTTTATTGTCTTTATAATGCTCTTGGGTTTTCTTTTATCAAGACTAATCAAACTCATGTGTTCATGCAGATATCGGACCGGTGCAACCAGCAGTGCGATTGAGAGTGCCAGCTGTCGTTTCAGCAGGAGAGGCTGTAAGGAGGGCTATCCTTCATGACCTGGATGTGGCCGAGACTCTTGCAGCATTGCAGGATCAGATCAAAGGCCTCACTCTTGATATCCCGGATGTGAGGACTGACGAGTTGCCTTTGAGATTACAGCGACATACTACTGGCGTGCCACATCGATGGACTAGGCTTTTACACATGATTGCACAAGCGGTGACTTGTTATCACCAGCACCATTAGACTAGGGTGCCCACTAGCATTTTGAGTTTTTGGGTCATTTGACCGATTTTTTCTTAGACACAAAACACTATGTGTAAACCATAAACAATTATATATATATATTTATTTTTGGAGCTTTATTTTGGTTAAGTTATATGATCCTAATGCAAATATTGATGAAACGCTTTTCTTTTATAAATGTCGCAAATGTCTATAACACATAATTTGCTAATGAATATGTTAATGTGTTTAAGTTTCTAGAAATATGTTCATATTGGATAGAATCAAACTGTCTTTCCAAAATCTTGACCCTTAGGAACATGCGATAGATAGCTGGATTCTGAACAGAATAGATACTTGTGAGCTGTAGAATGACGAGTTGTGAGCTAGCTTGACAACAAGCCGGTGTATGCCATGTGCGATGGCATAAGAGAGGAGCTCTATCAATGCATTATATTCAGTGATGTTGTTCGTTGATTGGCCAATACATACCCCTCTGAAACTTACTAACTCGTTTCTTAGATCAAAGATGGCCCAAGCCGTAGAAGATAGGTTCCGTGAACTACGGCTTGCTCCGTCGGCATATCCAACAAATGATTCCAATAGGTTTACATCTATAACAAATGCAAAAGTGGATTACCTAACCAAAACGATTGCTTTTAGGGAAAACAAAAATCTAACAAAAGCATATGAAGAGGTTACTACACTGAGTCAGACATAGTAACACTTAAGGTACAACCCGTTTCAAGGTTGCAACAGTGGAAATCCGTTATAATCCACTAACTCATAGGCCTCTTTTTCTAATACACGCTTAACAATATAAGGGCCCATCCATAAAGACTGGAACTTACCTGCTCTGAACTTGTCAGATTCGTGGTCGTAAAGTAAGACTAGGTCACATTCTGAGAAGACACGGGGTTTGAAATTCTTGTCAAACTATGCCTTGACTGGTTTCTTATGTGCTTCATTAGTCAAGGCGGCATCACGACGTGTTTCATCCAGTTGGATTAATTCCAAGAAACGAGCCTCCTCTTCTGAAGTTCTGGGGAGAAGGTCGACTGCGAGTTTGAGGGACGAGATTTCACACTGAACTGGTAAGATTGCTTCCAAGCCATACACCAGCTGAAAGGGTGTGAACCCAATCGCATTTCTCAGCGATGTCCAGTATGCCCATAGGGCTGAGTATAGGATTAGGTGCAAACTTCGTTTATGGACTCCAATCATCCTTTGTAGCATGCACTTCAGAGCTTTGTTGATTCCCTCAACTTGCTCGTTAGCTTGGGGATAATACGGAGTAGAGCTATTGTGGGACAGTCCTAATTTGGCAGCCAACTCAACCATCATGTGATTACGAAAATTCGATCCATGATCTATGACTATAGCTTGTGGAACACTGAATCTAGAGACTACATGATTGAAAAAGAAAAGAGCAGCCATTTCGCCACTGTTGTTTAATGTAGGCATCGCCTCAGCCCATTTCATAAAATAGTCAACTGCGACTATGATATACCCATGGCCCCCGGCCGAGGTGGGGTTACATGTCATTAAATCTATGCCCCATTTGGAAAATGGCCCAACAACGACTACTGGATGCAGAGGTGTGGGTGGTATTCTGGTTTTGCGATCGAAGATTTGACAAGCATGGCAACTTCTGACTGTGGTTATGCAATCTTTGAACATCGTTGGCCAGAAGTATCCTGCTCATAAAATCTTTTGTGTTGTAGCGTAACTAGATTGATTCCCCCCACACACGCTTGAATGAAAATCGTTCAGGACTTTTCGGCCTCCACATGGGTGAGGCACCTCCGCAGAACTATATCGATACCATGATGGTATAGTGTATCACCGACAATCATTTAGTCTTTTGCTTGGTATCAAGTACGTCGTTGCTTTGAATGGG
>APFE030655148.1:0-23002 GCA_000404065.3 Pinus taeda
GTTCCAACATGGGGTGTACTTTCGTTAGTTTCTTCTGGAACGATTTGACCCCTTCCTTTAAAGGTATAACGTGTTGAATGATCGAAGTATAATAAGTTTTCAGGTCATCATACGTCTAGGAAAACAAATCTTGATATTTCATGAATAAGCTGATGAATGATTTCCACTCATTTGACGAACATCTGACACCTGGATTGATAAACTTGTGGTCATATTCGTTTTTGAGAATGATTTTCTTATGCGAGAGTGTGGAAATTTGAGTCCTGGTATTTGGGGGGCCCCGAAAATGGTTCTGCAAATCGAATAATTTTTCAAGCGTAACAACGCCTTTGGGCATGGGGTTGCCCTTACACTCATCAGATTCTTCTTGTAAGACTTTGCCGTTCTCTTCCTCATCTATCGCCGCATGCTTGAACACATCCATGTTAGCCATAAAATTGAGTATCTATTGATCATCTTTGAAAATGCACAAATTAGTTACATTATCTAGGAAAACAGCTCTATAAAAATCTCAATAAAAAAACCATCTCTCAAAGGTGTAAATCTATATGTAGCATTAGCTAAAGTGTTAGCGGCGAAATTATTGATCCTAGGAAAAAAATTAATACTAGAAGCTTTAAAAGAAGATATTAAGTGCCAAACCACCCGTTGATAATTTTTTAGATGTGGTGATAAAAAATGAATAGTATTTCGTACCTGCCTCATGATGATTTCAGAATCACCAATCACCTTCAAACATTCAACTTTTAGGTCAATATATTTTTTGAGCCCAAGGATTAGCACCTGATACTTTGCGGTGTTGTTAATGCACTAAAATTCTAACCTACAAGAAATAAAAAAAAAATGTTTTTTGGGGGATCCATCAGGATACAACCGACACCGGCTCCATCCTAATTCTTAGACCCATCATAATATAAAGTACAAATTTTGTTACTAGTTACATCTATGTTGAAAGTATTACATATATAGTACACAGTTCATTAAGATCAGCTGGGAGGCAAGTAAGGAGTTCCATCTATGTGTCAGTTGGGATAGGCGACGACAAAACTTCGTAGCACCCAATACTTGTCTCTAAAAATAACATTCCCAACTCTTCCTGAGCAAAACTAATTAGCTCGTTTAAGGCCTCTAGATCAGTGACCATATGATTCATATAGGGATTGTTGTTGACTCTTATATGGTTTGTCTTACCTTTACAAGGTAGCCATAAGTGGGACCAGTTAGCTGCAAAATATCCTAGGAGCTTGCTCGACCAGTCTCTATTAAGAAACAATCCATACATTTATGGAATGTTAACAACCACTATGTCAATGCATTGATGCACCCTAGAAATAGAAGCTATCCTAATTATCACATTGTTTAATTATCCCACTGAAGGACTTGGGATCTATCCAATTGAATGATTTTGGAATCCGTATTCTCAGTTTGGATGTTCAAATTTTTACAAACTGATAAAGGCATTATATTGGTTGATGCACCATAATCAACAAGATAGTTGTGTATGTTTTAGTTGAAGATCTCAAACTTTAGAAGGAACAAGGGGGTTGAGCCTCTTGAATTTGCATTCACAACATTAACAATGGATTGGAGGTTAATCGAGGTACAAGACTGGCTTGGTGAGATAACTTTCGAGGATGATGTAGACTTGTTGGTGGAGGATGAGGTAGTGAAGGATTTAATAATTAATTCATGCTGGCTGACTATCTTGGAAAGATCATACAACTAAATGTTGGCCCACATCTTCTTCATATCTTCTATGATCTTGTACCCTAGGTTTGATGTTGCAATGCCTTCTATGGATGCTTGTGGGATGGAAGGGGATTGCTCAGACTTCGCTGAGGTTTCGGGAATCAAGTATTTTCCCTTACCAGTTGTTGAATCTTTTGGAGTTTGGTTAGACAAATTCTTTAGAGTTGATTCTAACAGTTGATTTAATTTGTTCAGTGGAAGAATTCTCCTAAAAAATGCCTTCTTATTCTCCTCTAGTGTGGGATCTGGTACCAACCCATTACTCCTCAGGTTATAGGTCTTTGATGGCTTAGGGGGAGAGGTGTCCCTTATGTTGGATTCTTGGATGGATTGGACTTCTCCATGGTGGATGACCTCAAAAGATAGAACAATGGAACTAACAAACTCATTAGGGGGAGTGACTTCTTCCTCAGGGTTGTTAGATTTTTCCTCGTCATCTCCAATGGCTTGATCCACAAGTACCTTGGTAACCACTGCAGTCATGTTGTGTGTCCATTGCGGGCACATTTTTTTTCTTAATGGGATACTTGGTGAAAGGTGTAGTAATTTTCCATACCTAGCTCCTCTACGTTGAAATTCACATTGGATCTTTAAGATGAATTCATGGGGGGATTGGTGTTCCTTCTAAAGAAAGGTTTAGATTTATTGCCTGATGAGCTCTCGCTAGTTTTTCTCTTCAATTCAGAGACTTCATTGGTTAATTTCTTCAAGGATTTGGCTAAACCCTCAAAATCGAAAGAGTCCTTATCCATAT
Source organism: Pinus taeda (assembly GCA_000404065.3). Classification (NCBI taxonomy): domain Eukaryota; kingdom Viridiplantae; phylum Streptophyta; class Pinopsida; order Pinales; family Pinaceae; genus Pinus; species Pinus taeda. Next base: position 2,504 of record APFE030655148.1, read on the forward strand.
CACCAATATTGTTAGTTAAGGCTTGGGATTTCTTTCTTTTCGACTTAGATTCTTCTTGGGGTTCATGCTCAAGTGCTCCTATGGATAACAAATCCCTCTCTACGGTGAGAGCTTCTACAAATTTTTCAACTAAAGTAGCTTGAGCTTATTGCTTGACAAACACAACGATATGGCATGGTAGTGCCTTGGTATAATAATCAATAGTGATAGAATCATCAAGAGCCACATATACTGGGAATTTATATGAAATGGTAGTGAATCGCTAATTATCTTTGACATTCTCCTTCTTATGGTAATTTAAAGTGCTTAATTCAGTAAGGAGAATGAATGGTGTCTTATCTTCAGAGAAATTCTTGAAAAATGTCTTTCGGAACTCATCCCAATTTCGTATGGAAGTGACCAGCAAGGAGTGATACCATGTAGTGGCTTTAATCTCGAGCGTGTATGAAAAACCTTGCAAGAAACATCATCATACTGGACCCTCATCATTTTTAGGGGTAAGTAAAAATTATTGATATGATCTTCAATTGCGGTTCCCTTTTCAGGGTTAAACTTCAAGAGATGTTTCTTATGGTGACAAGGCATGTCATGAAGAGGACTTTAGATGCTTAAAGGGGACTGGGCAATCAAGGATAAAGGTTGTCAAATATTAGTTCTTGGTGGTGGTATAAATATAACATGGTTGGTGTTGCCTTCAGTATCACTTTCATTGACAGACCTAGATCCTTCACTAGTGTGAGGGGGTTCTCTACCATTACCTCGAGGTACCCTCAGATGTCCTAAATCCCCAAAGTTCTTGATGTTTATGAAATTTCCCCAGTTCCTCGGGAACCTGAGTTTTCTCTCATTGCGCAGGGGGGGGGGGATTTTCATTGTAAAGGTTAATTTGATTCCTAATATTCTCATCACCCCTCATCCTCTATACTGTCTTAGGATTCCACCTAGGTTTGTTGGTCATCACCCCCATCATTCTATGGTGGCAGTTGGGTATTGGCTCATCTGTTCTCCTGTCGTGGTGGGTTATCAACCTGTTTAACCATACTCCTAGGTAATTCTCTCTCAGATCTTAGGGTCTCTCCAATCCTTCAATTGAGAGTCTTTCAACAACATACACATAAACATCAAAAATCATTCCAACCAAATGTGGCACCAAGTTGACCAAGATGCCTTTATGGGTATGGTGAGGTTTACAAGTGCGTGGGTTAGGGAGTGAACTCGTGGCATGGATGCACATAAGAATCTTAGAGAAATGTCTAGTGATAGGGGGTAAATCTCTCATTTTCTCATATATGACTTCATAGAGAGGAGTTTCCTCTTTCATCGAAGCATCCTCGAGTGGAGGAGGTTGAGATTCCCTGAGGAGGAGATCACTGAAAATAATACCAAATGCAAGATGAAAAGTTGTTTCGAGGGAAGCAGGACAAGGTTGGTTACTATCCTATGGGGAGGTTTTAGGGTGAGGGAGGGTGTTAGTTCTGACCATATTTTCCCTACTTCTAGCACCAAAATCTGTTGATGGTGATAGATGCTGCCAATAGTTGGGGATATCCCTAGTGCATAATCCCAATCAGACTCTACACCGTTTGGTCTTGGAGTCCCATTCAGTATGTAGGCATGACTACCATTTCATTGCCTAAGGTTTTCTTTGGATGAAAGGGAGAGTATTAGTTAAAAGATAATGGATGAAACTTCAACAAATGCAAGGCGATAACCAACGAATATAAAATAGAATAGAGCCCATGAATAGCAACAACATAATTAAAAAGTAAAAATTCAAGAAAAAGAATGTTAGCAAGAAATTAAATGATATTCACACACATATAAAAGTAGATTACTAATAATGAATAAGTTCGCGATCAATAATCACATAAATCATAAGTAAACACACAATGTAGAATGATATAATGCTGACATCAATAAAATAATTTACTGACATAAGCATAATGAACACATAACATATACCATCCATTGTTGCAAGAAAATTATTATAGAATAGGTATACATATGAAAAGACAACACACTAAAGCTCATAGGAACTTTCGAATCATTACACTGATAATATCCACGGCACCATCATACATTATCTCCATCAATTCCAAAAGTGGAAATAGACAATTACTCCTTGCATTCACTAGAAGGTCCTAAGTTCTCAAAACCATATATCAGAATAAGTTTAAAGCTAAAAGTCCTTTACAATGTGTCATGAGGGTGTATTTATAGAAAAGAGGGTAACCTTTGGTCTACTTGCGACTCTTGGACTTCCTCATGACTTTTCAAATTCCTACTTGCTCCTACTCCATCCTATCTTGCTATGCATAACCAAAAACAAATTGATCCTACTTTAACAACTTGGTAATGGGTAATTCTGGAACATCTACATGCAATTACTCCTTGAGGTAGGTGCAACAAATCTTGTATTCGGCAGCTATTTTTGTCACCTTATGTTGTTATTCATCATGTCTGTGGAGTCTCTCAAGGGCATGTGGTATGAGAGTGATTTTCTTGACCTTGATTTTATTGGATAGAGTTACCAAATTTGTGTACATCCTCACTGGATCCACCACATACCGTGTGATGTTTTCCTTCATAACCTGTAAGTCTCCTACATTGGAATCCTTCCTGAGAGGGTCGAGGAATGCTTGAATCTCCTGTAGGATTTATTCTTTCTTCCTTACTTCCCCAACTAATCCAATGTAAGGAACCCCATGAAATTAAATCATAGAATCCAACCCTTTCTACAGATGTTTGTAGGGGGAAAGAACCTTGTCAACATCTCTAGCCATCTTATCCCATGATTGGATCTTAATGTGTATCTGGACTTTGTCATTCTAGGTGGTTATCCAATCCTTCTCGGGGAGAACTGCTAGTGACTACAGATACTTATTAGTCCACTCATGAATGCTATAACTTGTTTTAGCATGACAATATTTTCATCTATGTTAGACTGTATGGCTAAGATAAGAGACATGGTGTGATCTAGATTTGACATCTTTTCATAGATCACTACCATGGATTATTTTAGGGTCTCAAATTCCTCCTTGATTGATTTTGAAATTCCTTCGTGCTAGAGTGAGCTAGGTGAAGGGAATTATTATTTTCCTCAAGTCTCTTCCTATCATCTTCAACTCTGGAATCCTTTCTTCAGATGCATGAAGTTTGCCCTGGAGTTCTGCAATCCACTTACTCATTCTCCCTACATTCCACTCAATGGCCGTTACAAAGGTAGTTTTGGTTGAAGTAATAATCTCAAGATTTATTGTGGTATCAAATACGATATCATTCTCTATGGTCACATATAAAGGCTCTCTAGGGTTCATGGCATAATACTTCCTTATTTCTTTCATAATATTATAATTGAGTTGGTCAAAATTAAGTATCGTGAGGTCTAATACCTTTTCTTCTGCCTCGTTGAGAACACCCAATTCCTTAAGGGGCAGGTGTCCTCCAGTGATGGGGATTGAGGGAGGAACATATAATGGAGGAATTTCTACCTACACTTACAACTCTTTCTGTTGTTGGCGGGGATGTTTCTCAGCCTTCGTTTTGATTTATTACTACTGCTTCTTCATCTCCTCCTCTTCCTACTTTCTCTTCTCTTCTTCGGCTTTCCTCCTGTGTTCCTCTTATGTTTTTCTATTTTCCTATTTAGCTACCATCCTTTATTTCTTTTCCATTCTTTTCTTTTCTTTTTATTCCTTCTCTCATTTTCTTTTCAATTCTTCCTCCTACTTACGTTTAATCTCAAGTTCTTCTTTCTCTCGCCTTCTCTTTTCTTCTTCATCCTGGGCCCTTTGTTCCACTTCTTCCTCTCGTTTCTATCTTTTCCTCTCCTCTTCCTATTTTTGCTTTTGAAGGTCCTCAGGCTGCTTTTTCCCTAATTTCTGTGGCCTCCTTGGCTCTTCTTCCATTTTCCTCTTAAATTTTTGCTTTTTCCTAGCCAGGTTCACATTCCTTTATTTTAGAGTCTCATTATTTTCATCTTCTTCTTGCTCACTTGGAGGGTCTTTTGAATCTTTGCCTTTGTGATTTTTTATCTTTCCTGCCATCTTGCGTTGTTCCTTATTTCTCTTGAGAAGGACTAACCTGGCTTGTATGCTTATAATGTCCTGTGATTGTTCAACTTGCTCATCCTCCTTCTCTTGTTGGTCACTTGGACCTAGTTTGGCCACATTATACCAATTATTGACTTTATCCTCGTGACAATGTTTACTATGTGGGTATGACCAGTTAAATTTTTCTTTCTTATAGTTTGTTACTACTCTCCCTTTGGGGCCATACCTTCGGTGACTTAGAGTCACAAAGAAAATCAATTCATTTCTTCAACTTCCACTTTTACCTCCTTAAATATCTCAATGGTGTAAGCCCCAATAGTGAAAGGGAAGGTGGGACAAGGTTTTTACTTACCTTTATTCAGTGCCTTTGAGAACCCTATGGTCATCTGGTAATATACTTCCTGCAACAACACTCTATCCGTGATGAACCTGGGGAGAGCTTGAGGTGGTTTATATGAGCCGAAGACTCTGATGAATGTGCCCTCTTGGATGGGAAACCAGTTCGCCACTTTGGTAATCATATCCATAGATTTATTAGACATACAAGGTGTCTCCTCTCTAAACAACATCTGGTACAAAGGGGAAAAAATGATTCGGAGGCGGATTCCAATGCACTTTTATAGCTCGAGTCCCAAAAGATCTTATAATTTTGATGCACAGGTTCTGATGCACTCGTTGTCCAGATATAGCTCCAACCATCAAAATGACACGTTGCACATACAATGTCCATTAGGTATGATGCCATGTAGAATTCCGATGGATGATGTGCCTCCAAATTATTTTCTGCATATATGTTGGTTTTGAGTGTTGAAGCTAGGATTCTTACATAGTTGAAGATTGTCTCCCTGGTAGTGACAATGTACATGATAGGAACCCATGTTTCAAGAAAGGTAACAATACTAGGTCTCCCATATAATAGATTCATCATTGTGGCCAAGAATTGGTAGACCTTAATTAGGATTTCTGTCCTGTATACTTAGTTGGCCTTTACCCAAAACTTATAAGGGTCTTGCCATGATGACCTTAGTGGGTACTAGAAAGTATGACAACCACTTCATGTTAACGGTCTCTTCTTTCTCAAACAACTAGTAATAAGTGGCAATGTTTTCAAAAGAGATAGTTGTGAAGGCCTCACCTGTGTGACTCCTTATCACCCACCGAGTTGTGTCAGTGTTCTGCAGGATCCAGTCAATAGTATCTAAGCAAGAGAAAATAGGCAGATGCGAGGTCACGTTGTGGAGCCGAGACCTCTTCATATTGATGCACATATTGAATTTTCCTTAGTCTTAAGGGATTTACTCCTTAGAAAAATTGACATATATGTTGAACCATGAAAGCTTGGTGGATTTATTGATATTGTAGGTAGTGTCCTGGTAGATAGGAGGTGGTGGTCCTTGGTAGCTTTCTTGAGAACTGCTCTCTACAATTTTATGGGAAGACTTGACTACTAGAGGCACCATCTCTCCATAGAAAGAGGAAATTAAGATGCAATCAAGGTTGTCGTCGCCTGGCATATCAAACAATAAATCCCATGATAAGAGAGATGGCATGAATAAAGTAGAATACAAAGAAAATCACAAACAAGGCTTCAGAATACTAGGCGAAGTCTTGGGCTGGAGTCCTGCTCAAAGGGAGGTCACTAGGTTGCACAACACAGGAGGTCAAAATAAATAGGGAAGTAATACAAGTGACTTGGTGACTTGGGTTGTGTTGTAGCAGCTTCAACCACCCTCCAAAATTTTTCCTATGCTACATTTTGGAGCCTCCCTCCTAAATCACAACAACTTATATCGCACAATACCAGGTACTTATTCTTTCATGGATCTTTATATTTTTCTTTATGGCTTGTGTTTGCTTATTTGATTTGCTGTCTAATCCACAAGATGATCTCTTGACTTGGTTTCAACCCAGTTCCGGGCTTGCCTTAGTGAACTGCGCAATTTGTGAGGGAAACCAACCTTGCTATTGAGAATTGTGCAGTCCAAGCTGATAGTGAGCCTTCAGCTCTAAAATTTCACAGAGTAAGCTAAAAAACTACCTTCAGCTGGGAAATTGCGAAGAGCCTGAGAGGCAACCCAAAGCCACTCAGCCCATATATTGCACAAAACCTACTCTGATCGGAAACTGCTCAATATATGAACCAGAGAGTTACCTGGTACTTCCCAAAACTGTGCAATATTTCCAAGCAATACATGGAAAATTTCCCAAAAAACAAGAATCTAAAGGGAAAAAAGAATCCATAGGAAATAGGGATCCATTATTAGTTTCCTGAAGGTGACACATTACACTCTTTAGAAGTTTTTGCCAAGTGTCACTATTGTCCTTGATCTCAAGCATAAGTGCCATGATCTCCATGTTTCCTAACTCTATGTAATGGATGCCTCTAGAGCTTACTTATAAATTTGATCATCAAGCTATAGCTTCCCTAGGAGATCAAGGAGCCTTCGGAGCATTGCCATCGCTTTTTGGGGTGAGTTTTTCTTTTATCGCCTTTTGCTGCTTTTTCTGTCACTTTTTGTTGTTCATCTTTGTGAGAGTGTTGTTTCAATTGTTTCTATGAAGTACCACTGGAGTTTTAACTTATTTTAACTTGTGGAAGTGTTGTTTCAAATTATAGATTGCCTTTCTCAAGAGTCACATGAGTTTTCCCATTTTTGCACCAACAGTCGCCGTTGCGCTGACTCCCTTCACATGCTCCATATTCCTTCAGTTTGATCCATTAATACACTTGTTTTACATGCATACATCTATACTTAATCAATTCTGCACTCATTCTTACATCATCCTTCAGATCTACTTGTTTACACACTGCCCAGGGACAGATCTAGGCTCCCCTTACCCAGATCTCACACTTCAATGCATGCAGTGCGCAATATGGGAGCTTAAGGCCTTTACCTTGGCTTCTAGAATTTTGAAAAGCTTGTCTTAGGCTGACTCAAATTGTGCACTACACAGTTCCAAGAGCCAATCTCCCAGCTTGGTCATTGAGTCTGCGCAATGCACAGTCTCTCCCAGGCCTTGGCCCAGATATAACTGCACATTATGCAGTTCCAGTCATCAAGCTTCCACACTAATTGCTGGGAATGTGTAGTGTACAGTTCCCACAATCAGTCGGTTATCCCTGCTAGTAAAAATTGTGCATTTCCTCTCATCAAATGCGTTGGTTGCTGCTTGATCAAGATGTGAAGTTAGATTTGTAAGAGTTGATGTTTGCTTGCCATGAGTGTCCTTTTTGTCCCACAGGTACCACACTCATGAAGAAATTCTCTCTAGTAGTCACTGTACCATGGCACCAAAGATGGATGCTTGAAGAGAGAACACTTAAAAGCAGTATCAGGGAAGAAGTTGAGCAAGCACTAATGAAATTGCACATATATGCGGACACCCAATTGTTCATAGAAAAGGAGTCAACAATAACATGGCAGCAAATCCAACAGCAGTAACAAAAGGCAACAATCCAATACAAGATCAGGGAAATAGGAAGTTGTTGACATAACAGAGGGAGAACAAAGCTGCAGAGCGAAAGCGAATTCAATATTTATGCAGTCAGCTTTGGAAGTAGAAGCAAAATGAAGTAGAGGACACAGACAACATAACAAAGGAAGAGAGAAAAGCAGAGCTTGTAGGCAGCATAACTGAGACCACAGTAAGCACAACAACAACCGAAGGAAGGATGGGAGCTGAGGAGGAAAGAACATTAAGAGAAGTAGAAGCAAGAATAATACCAAAGGCAAGGTGCAATGATATAGCCAACATCGCCAATACAGGTTGATGATATGGAATAGCAAGAAGTTGAGGAAGAGAGTGAACAAATGCAAGTTCCCTCACCAAAGCTAAGCACAAGAAACAAGTCGAATTGGAGGTTGACAAGAACATGGAGCAACTAAGGTGAGAGGCCACAAGGGATGACTTGGAGCTCAGCGCACAAAACATGCAAAAGTACATTGGTGGTTTGGTTATGGTAAACACCATGCTCCACATGCTTCAAGATGGGTTGGACACAGGTTCCAAGACTATATACCCAGAAGCTATGGATGCAAGAGTCCAATATCAGAAAGACACCATCAAGCAGTTTGGGGACATCACCACACAGTAACAAGCTTGGCATCAATACATGTCTGAGTAGCATCATGTGGAGGTTGCTGAGTTGGTATTTCCCCAAACTTCGGAGTTAATGTTTTGTCTTGCTACACTATCTCTAGCCTATTTTGTATCACATGGGTATATGTGAAAAATGTATATTATTTGTAAATATGTTGTAAGTGAAATTCCAAGTGTCATTAGTGAAACGTGAACAATCACTATGTAATTTAATAAGTTTTGTAAATAAGTTGAAGAGTCAAAAGGTTAGTCAAAGAGTCACAAAGGGGAATGTCAAGGGTCACCCCACCCATTGTTATAAATAGAACCTCATAATTCATAGAGAAAGCTTTTGGGAGCTAAGCTTTTGGCTAGGCATTGCTTAGAGAAGGCTTAGAGAGTATTGTGACAAGCCTTGGATTCTCCATAGCGTAGAGCGAGTATACTTCTTTGGAGGAGAAGGCAGTGTTGAATGTAATTGTCCACTATTGGGGCAAGTGGCTGTCAATGGCGTATGTATGGATGGAACTTTCACTTTATAATATAACAAAGCAAACATAGCTTCATGCATATGTTGTTATTGTAGTTGGACTATTATTGTTTCTTTAGGAATGTGTGTTGTTTAAATTACACATTTGTGTATGAACTATTTTGTATGCAATTGTATGAATCTTGTTGAAGACGTGTTGTTGGATTAACCTGTCACTTTGGTATGTGGACTATTTCGCTTCCAACTTCTGATGTCATTCCGCTCGTGTGTTCCTTTCAGGCTGCATACTATTACAGGCTTCTAAGGGACACACTACCTTTTCCCCTATATGTATTATAACCCCCATACATCTCACTTGACTCATCGCAAGGTCACACACTTGCTTTCGACCAAAGCTATCATACTTACCTCTGCGCACTACCACAATCAAGCCACTAAATTACCACCCACTGCTGGGACTCCTACTCCAAACAGTCCGAGGTCTAGTTGGGACTTATTTCTGGGGATATCCCCTTGACATGTTGGTGGGTCCAACGCCGTCAATATTTTGGACGCTAGAAGGAGGGACAAATGACAAGTTGAGCCCTCAAAGTTTGTTTTGAATCTTTGCCCATCATTCATGACTTACATCACAATCTCAACTCCGACATGTTTTTCTCATGCAAATGATTTCGAAGTGTCAGAGGATGTCATCGATGACTTTTTATGACTCAAATACGATGGTGAAGGAGGAATAGCCTTGTTAAGACACAAAGATGCCTTTTTAGGCTTTTATGAGAGGAATGAAGTCCCCTCGGACGACATTGCTTATGGGTTGTTCGCTTACACGTTCGAAAGGCACATTAAGCAATGGTGTCTCACATTGCTCGCAACCTCTATTCACACTTTTAATCACATGATTAAAGATTTAGGTAATTATTTCTTCCATTATGACCGTAAAGCACTGAATAAAAAAATTCTGGAGTTATAGAAAGCAACTTATGAATCTATTGTGCAATTTTGGGACCGCTTTTGTAATATTGCTTTTCAATTCACTGAAGATAAAGTTGATTGGAAAATTCTCAAAGAAATATTTCAGTATCTTCTTCATGTATTTGAAAATCCACATGAGTTAGAATCATTCGAACCCCTCCCAACATACCTCAGTGTTAGAGATTCCAAATCTAAGACGGACAAGGTTGTGTCACGCGTGACTCTCGGTCCTCTTCTCATCAAACTTCTCTAGCTTCACAAGAGAAGGTGGGAGAAGTTGTGAACCAACCTGTTGAACTATCACCTCTTCCCACCCCAACCGCTCTAGATATCTGCGCAGATTTGGACTACAACCCTGATAGTTGTCACATGATCTTGTTTTCTCAACCTCCAACCTTTGGTTCCTTTGATCCTCAAAATTTCAGTGTCTTGTGTTCATCCATTCTGGATTCCACATGTGATGTTCACGAGGATCAGGTTTTCGATGGATTTGGTGTTGAGAAGGCAACCGCATTGTCATTTTTTATGAGTATGTGTGGGAATATGAATAAGAACCTGTGGTGAAGGAAGACCTTATTTTATTTGCACCTCATCCACTTTATCTTGACATCTTTTATGATTATGTTATCTCTGATTTTTCTTTCTAAAATTGATACCCAGATGTTTATACTTCTGATCATTCACAAGACACACAGGATGTCAATCCGTCATTTGATTGCGGAGAGGAGAAACCTTTCTCCTAAAATAATCTCAATCTATCATCTTTCATATTTGGAAATTCAGAGGGTGAAAATTTATGTTTCTCATCAACCCCTCTATATGATTCATTAGACCATGAGGATGCCGATGAACATCTTGAATTTTCTGATTGTGGTTGTCATGATATTTTTACTCATTTATTTGATCATGATTCTGAGTCAATTACTATTGATATTTCTAAGCCACATATATTTGATGATACATCTTCTGATGAAGAGGAGACCCCTCAAGATGTCGAGGCACTTTAGCCTAAGCTGATGGTTATGTCAGGTTCTTGTAGCCATGAGGACAGTTCCACTTTCAATCAAAAATCTGTTGAATCACCCTAGGCTCCTCATCACTCTCTTGTTCACATTGAAAATCAATTTAGTTTACAGATTTCACATCCTCCACTAGAATCACATGATCCTATCGCTCATGCATTGAGGAGTCAAACGTAGAAAGTCATGTTGCAAAATGAAAGTTTTCTTCTTTCTGCATGTTTTCTCGTTCGCCAAGATCGAAAGAGTGTACATGCTTGTCATTTGTGCATAATGTGATACAACACCATGATACGTCTCCAAAATTCCATTCATGTCCTTTTAATATTTTCTTTTCTGTGGACGCATTCAAACATCGAGCGTGTTGGTTTTCATTTCTTTATCTTTCTTGTTTTCTGGTTTGCCTAAATATCTTTCTTGTAAGCCATGCCATCACTTACATGGGTCAAGCAATGCACTGGTGTCTACATTGGAAATATCACTTCACGTGAATAGGCCCATGCACTATTTAGCTTAGGAGTAGGAGTAGTGTTTTCTTTCCTGTTTTGCTTTCTTTTACTTTATTTGCTTTGTTTTACTTTTGTTCTTTACTTGTTGGCTTGTTATGCACCTGTAGGATTAGTTTCCCATGAAACCATGTTTGGCTTCTTGAGATAAGTAGGGTGAAATACAAGAGGACTTGTACAACTATCAACGTTTGGTTATCTGTTTATTATCTCTCTTTATGAAGAACATGGATTTATTTAGTCGATGATACCCTGATGGAAAATACGTTCCTTTCAGAGCGAGTCTTGGTGAAAACACGACGCTTGCACTTTTAACTAGTACTACCTACTCTAATCAGTTTTCTATTTTTGGTTAACCATTTTCAACCCAGTCAAGTAGAGTAAGGCGAGGCAGAAAACCTTAACAAGTATGTCAGAGGTATATATAACATCCTTCTATGAAGGGAAAACCTCTTCTACTCTCCATAAGTCAGGATCCCTCTCCTGCCTCATGAAATAAATAAGTGCCCATGCACAATTCTTTGAAAAATGAAAAAAAATTAAAAAAAATAAAGGCGAAAGAAGAGAAAGACTTCATGCATAGAGAGGTGAAGCAAGTAACTTCACCGGGGTACTATCTAGGCTGATTGGAAATGAAGAAATTCTTGTTTTCCTGAAGTGACTCTTTCGGGGTATTGTCCAAACCTGCTGGCAGCGGAGTAACACCAGAGATGAAAATTGAACTTTGATAGTCTATATTACTTGTGCATTAATATATTCCTCATCCCCAAGCGAAGAAACTGAGTTGACTTGGCTTGGTATGTTTGCTGAACGATCAAGAGAATGGTAGGGAATATATATTTAACTCAAGCTAGTGAGGAGGCCATGATGATCAAAGAATTGAACAATACTTCCGAAGGAGTTAGACTCGCTTTACACGAGACAAGGTCCATACAGAGAGATGGAGTTCTACCAGTATGTCGCTAATGTTGTAGCTACTACAACCACCCTCCAAACTTTTGCCTATGCTTCGTTTTGGAGCCTCCCTCCTGTTGTGCTATACACCAACCCCCCATTTCATAAAATTTTTCTTTTTAACTATAATATGAAATGGGTCCCTTTTAAACATAGATGTGTGAATAAAATTGGTATCAACTCATCCTTCATCAAAAGGTCCAAAGGAAATGATATATTATAAACCTTTTGAACCAAATATGAAATCGGTCTTATGAAATAAATATATAATTCTTTATTATTGCAATAAAGCGATCGCAAGATCGCATATCGCAACAACAAGGAAAACATAATGCAAAGACCCATTGGTTTACCCCGATCCGAAAAGTGAATAACTATCGGTTATCGGGAAAGGCAAACAAATATAACAAAAGGCCCTCCCACTAGTTCTCCGATGCGATATCGCTATCAACAATCGGGGGATGTAACGCACCACATGTTAAGACACCTTTAAAATCTCCCGATGCGATAAGGTGTATCGCCATCGGGGATCGGCGATTCTGCAATAACATAAATATTACAACCCGAGCACATCTCCAATTGCGATCCGATAAAGCAAGGCACGAGTTTCAAAATAGATTGAAAAGGCTTGCATGCATTATTTTAGATTATTATTAAAAGCCTTCCCGTTCCTGATAGCGATTTAATTGTGATTATCCGCCAAAAAATCAAGGCATTCTTGAATGAATCATTCGGCATATAAACGATATGATGGGTATTTAAAATGATTGACAGGTTAAGCGGCCAATTAATGAAGCAGTTATGCCGAGATCTCCCCTGAAGATTGTATCTGCGGCAGTATTATTTTAATCTTTCATTACCCGTTAATTGATATAACTCTTTCATATTGGTTCACACCACCTATTCTCTGTATTACGTTCATTTTATTCCTTGCGCAGAGCTTCGCCGAAACAACAAGTTCAAGCCAAATGGGAAACAAAATCCAAGAGATTTGCGACAACATCGACTCCCACAATAACAGGGTAATCTACCACTGATCCAGGACCAAGCAAGAAGGGATTGATTTCAGACACTACGTGTCTTGGCCTTGGAAACACAAGCTGGAAAAGCATATATAATCTAATTGAAGCAGAGGAGCCTAAAACAGTATCAGTGCAAGCTATCGCAGATTCAACTAGAAAATCAGAGGCTTCCCTGAAGGACTTAGCTGACTCATATCTACACCGAATAGCAGCTCGTGAAAAAATTCTTCCGTATACAGATGTAGTGCGATGGGCAGTAGAGGAAATCCCTGTTTAAATAGAACATTTTGCACAGTCGACGGAAGAGTCTTCGGCTCATTCCAACCTGATAATTTAAGGAAAATGTATCACTTGCCTGAACTGCAAAAGAAATACAATAAAGCATTTCTTGAGAAGTTCACAAGTGAGAATGAAACTGAATCGACCCCAATTCGAGAATGGAGATAGAACCCCGCAAGGCACAAAAATGAATCTTCAGGTAAGTACTCTGTAGATTCATTATGTTCTCCTTACTGTTACGCCGGGGCAATGATGTGTAGAATTTGGGGATTACATGATTCTGCAAAATTCACTATTGAAATGGTTCCTTTAATGGAAGCAGCAGTTAACAGTGAGATAATGGATTGGGGAAATATATTGTCAGATAAATTAGCCACTGCAGTTTCTTGAGTTAGAAATAAACTCGCGTGACCGATAGGTCTATTCCTCCGTTTTATTTTAGTGCTTATATTTTAGATACTCTTTGTTTCAACTCTGAATTTCCTGTACTGGGGTGGAGATGGACTCCAGAAGACCCCATACCAATTCACATTTATCACCAAAAGCTGTGGAAAACGCACTATAAGGACCACCTATACCAAATCTGTAATGGTTTTATGTTTCCTATTTACCATGCCATTTTTGATAAGCCTGCCCCAAAGATTTCTTCACAAGCAGAGATTGACCTAACCGCTCTAGGAAACTGGTTTGGGGAGGATAAGTTCACATACATAAGGGTTTTTGGTAGCCTTGCAAGACCTCATGTCCTTCCTTTGTACATATCTGACAAGCTGTTAGCCCGAGAATTAGCCTATCAAATTACGACCGCAGGAACATCCAAGACTCTTAGGATTTCAAAAAATTAGGCTTGGCCTACTTTTCCTTTGATATGCGATGTTTATACTTTGCACGACTATAAGCATGCGGAGAAGGAAGCAGAGAAAATAAACATGCTCAACCTTGAAACCATTCCTAATAGGCGATTCGATCCAAAGAAAGTGGTCTATAATGTGCTTGAACAGGCTAAACTTACAATGTTTGATCATAAGGAAGATGATTTTGATGACTTGTTTTCTTCGGCAGAGTCATTATTCCAGGTACAAGCACTGGCCAAAATGAGATATAACAATGAAGGGATAGTAGAATTCAATAAGATCAGAGAACAGAGGTTGCAAACTATACCTCTGGACTTATTAGCTACTACCCCGACAACACAATCAAGCGAGCCTGAACATCAACTCATTGACAAAACTCCTACTGTATCAAAGATTCTCGAGAAAGAAAAAGAGAAAGGGCAAGAGGAAGAGTAGAAAAAGGAGCAGGATAAGGGCATCGAAAATGTCAATGTGGATACCCAGATTGATCCTAAACTACTCCAAGAATGGCAACAATTTGACTCCATTATAAGCAATCTGGAAGGTCCAAAAGGTGCCAATACACCCAAAGTAACAGATGGACAAGATACAATGTCAACAAAGGTTTCGAATGAAGGAACCAACGGCCTACCCCCTAGCACAGATTTAGAAATAATTCCAAAAGATCCCTCTGATCAAATTATTTTGCAGGTGGAGGACATACCTCCATTAGATGTCTTTTGCAATCCAAAACATAGGGCTGGAGTGAAAAGACAACGGAAAAGGAGAAGACATGATCAACCTTCCCTGTTTCCAGAGCAAACAGAGATAGCTAATATAGTGTGGAAAGAAGAGTTTGACCCTTCCGATGACCTAACGAAGCTTTCTCAGTATGTGGGAGCTTATTCGGCAGCCAATATGGACAAGGCATCGGAAGTGAGTAATCTACTGAAATAAAAGGACCAAACAATTGTTTTGTTGCAAACACAGGTGTCTAAAGCACAACAGAAAATTGAAAAATTGGAACAACAATTATCAACACAATAGCAATTAAACAATCAATTGAATAAGCAATTGCTTGAAGAAAAATAGAGAATAGACTCAAACGGAATACAATAGCAGAAAGAATTATCAGAAGCATTGGCCAGGTTAAAGACGATGAATGAACTAATGATGAAAACGAAAGATGAGCAAATCGCTCAGCTGTCACTTCAAGTAGAGAAGTTCAAGAGTCTTCCACAACCTGCCGATTTCAGATCCGAAGCGCTACAAATTAACAAAGCATTGGTGACATAGTTAAGACTGTTATGTCATAACATTTCTCTGGTTGAGCCCCTTTGTGATATAAAGACATCAATAGTTGACAAATCAGTTGATGCTAAACAGGATTTGGAATAGGCTGACGAGACTCTGACAAATTTTCTTGCTTGGCAAGACACCAATGAGGGGCAGGCAGTAAATCTACCCAAAATCCTAGAATCACACAAGGAGATCTTGTTCTTAGAATGGCAGTCACAGTTGATGAAAGCAGAGAGAGAGGTTTCCAGATGTAGATTATCTACAAGTAACTTAATTGAGTTAATCAATAACACTCTTTATCTGTTTAACATGATTTCACAATGTACCCCAGGTAAATGGCTATCAGCTAAGACATTGGAGCAAGCATGCAATCAAGAGTTGGAGAAGAATGGAAGATTAATCGCTGGCATCCAAAGTTTAACTTGGGATACCTATTGGTTTTTCTTAGTAAAACCATACAGTCAAAGGGCCGCCCTCAAGTGTTTAACTAATGTGACTGGTTGTATCATTCCTGAAATACATGATGCCACATACTCAGCTCAACTCCATTCTCGTCTCAGCCACCCTCTAGAATTGGAACCGATGCTTGCAATCTGCCAACTCAAATCAAAGGGAGAACAACCGAAATGATGAATCATGCTACCGACTACCAACAAACCTACTGTGGAGAAGATATTCAAGATTTAGTTGTACCAATTAAATAGCATTTTATTTTTGTAGTTAGTTAGTTTAATTAGTATTTATAGACCCTTTCATGCATTTAGAAAAGGTCTTCAGTTTTTGTATAAGACTCAAACCTGGAAGTTGCATTATTGTGCTTCCAGTATATCTTTTATAAATACTGGGTCAGTATTCCAAATTCTAACGAAGAAAGCATTTATGGGATGTGCACTATTGCCTTGATGTGAAAGTATCTCTAAGTTGGAAAAAGGAATTTGAATGCGATTGATATCGGGAATGATTTACATCACATATGGTACTATTATCTATGATCTAGTTTCATTCTTTTATGTGAATCGTCATTTGATTACTCTTGCTATCATTGGATATATGTATGTGTTTTCAACAACACTCCTTATATTTTTCACTATTGGATGTTTAAGGAATGTTATTCTTTTAGTCATATATGTATCAGCGATATATAAAGGATAAGTGTAATAATGTTTTATTGATTACTTTGTTCAACTATTTGAACATAGTAATTATTATATGAATGAACGTCTTTGTTTACCAAATAGAGTCATCTATATGCTTGTTTGTAGATAAAGATTATCATACGTTACACTAAAAACAGAAATTTCTCGGGATAGGATAGTTATTCATATCTTTACTTTTAGATTAAATCATTCATCCATTACCATTTTATTAGAAAACCACTCATTTATCCATCCCCTTTTTATTCATCATTGGGAAACTGGTTCCATTATTTCCAGTCAGAGCCACCACACCAAACGGAAAAGGATCTGCATTAAGGTCCGGACCGGGTGGTTTTCCCCGATGTTGTTGCAACGATTTTCGAGGCATCAACATTTTTGGTGCTAGAAGGAGGGAATGAACTATGAATGATGAGTAAATCAAAACATGTAGACCATTCTGAGAGTAAATCTCCCTCCACCTCACCTCAGAGCTCCCGTTTGCATTCTGGAACACCAGTATCCAAACGAGAAGAAGAGGAGTCAATTACCACAGCTTAATCCCATCATACTCTAGATCGATTAAGTCCCGAGTCTCCTGAAGTTCAGTCTCTCATCCAGAAACTTCAAGGCTTTTCGATATCACTACAAAATTCTGAAGTATCTCAAGGCAGTGAGACTTCACAATTCAATCTACCTCACACTCTCACCATACTTCAAAGCGGAAAGCTCGACATTGAACCTATTGAGTTGCCTTTACCGAAAAGGAAAAAGGATAAAAAGAACACTGAAGGATCTGACAGTGAGACCTTTTCTTCATCATCCTCCATTTCATCTTCTCCAGTGCGAATTCAACCATCCACTCCTCCATTACACATTGTTGTTCAGCAGGGATCACCAACTTCAACATCTCGACCTATTCAATCTTCAATACCAACTCCTCCCCAAACACCTGGAATTTCATCGGAAATATTATTTGTTATTAGTTCTATGATGGCTCAGAATCCATGGAATAGTCCTGGTGCAGTCACTATGCCTACACCATTACATCCATTACCAGATTTTCCTGAGAAATGGTTGCTGAAATCTAATCCAGACGCTGGAACATTAGCCGAAGAACATATTAACAATTTCATGTTATCAATTAATCTAAAAGGAGTAACAGAGGAAGATGTTGTCATTATGATTTTCCCTTATACTTTACAAGGATCAGCTGGGTCTTGGTATTTTTCCCTACCCTCTGGATCCATTACCAGCTGGAACATTTTTCAAGAACAATTTCTCACTAAGTATGGCGATGATAGATCTTTAACGACATTAATTAATGATCTTTCGAATCTTAAGATAGAATCTAGAGAACCTATCAAGGAATTTAACCCCCGATTCAATAAACTCTTGAATAAGATTCCAACCGACTCTAAGCCAAGTGAGCAAATCAGAAGCGAATGGTATATAACATCCCTACCCTAAAATATAGCCATTTTTGTAGATAGAGCTGCAAAACCAACTTTAGCTGAAAACATGAAAGAAGCGCTTGCTGTAGAGAAACGCATTATTGCTTTAGAAAAGAAAGCTGCTCTTGAAGATAGAAAATCCAAAAAAGTTTCTTTTAAAGATGATTCAAAGAAGAAAACCCCTAAAGATCCATATGATATGGAGGGTCTGCAAAAGGTCCTCAAAACAATGTTAAATGAAATGGTTGAAATAAAAAAAAAGTAGCAGAAACTTCAACAAAGAAGCCATTTAGAAATTTTAAGAAACCTGAGTCAAAACCACCAAATGTTATATCTAATGCAGACTCAGATCTTGAAGAGGAAGAAGAAGATGAAACACTCTTACCATCCGACGAACCCGAAGAAGAGGAGGTTGTTGAATGCCATGGAAAGTGGGACTTCATTTTACCCAACTCCGATACAGAAAATGAACAAGAAGCTTTCCCTGTGACTACTAGGAGTAAAGCTACTCCTGAACCCGTTCAGTCAATTTCAAAGAAAAGGAGTGCAGGTACCAATACTACAAAAATAAAAGGTTCCTACAAAGAAATCGGCGGCATCAACATCCCAAAATCAACCATCATCCTCAAATATACCTTCAACATCTAAGACGTTGGTAGTATCAGATTCAGTGGATTATAATATTATTGATGATATGAAGAAGACAAAGGCAAACATTACTATGTTTGAACTTAGCAAACTCAAACATCATCAGAAATTACTTCTTAAGGAACTAAATGCAATACCTTCTTCACCTCTCCCTAGTGCTGTGATCTCCAAAGCTGCAAATGATTTAGGTCAACCACCTTCTGGTAGAATTGAAGCTACTGATACAGTTTTAATCGAAAATAGATCAAATTCCCATACTCCCCCTTTCCTCCTAACCTATGAGATCTATAATCGAAACCTACACAACTGTTTTATTGACTCAGGGGCATCCTCTAACATAATGACAGTTTCAGTTTGTTCCAAACTGAACAATGAACCCCAAAAGTCTGCAATTCATATTGTATAGTTGGATAGAACCAAGGTCCAGGTTTTAGGGGAAATAAGCTCCATAACTATCAGGTTATCAGCTAATCCACGAGTGGTTCAGAGAATTGATATTTTAATTGCCGATATACCTGAATTTTATGGTTTAATCTTGAGTAGGGATTGGTCTGAGAAACTCCACGGTTATATTTCTACCGATTGGTCCCATATGTGGCTACCCTATAAAGGAAAGCCAAATCAAATCAAAATTGATAGGGGGAAACATATGACCCATAATGTCACTGAATTTGAACAGGAGAATCAACCAATAGCATTTAATAATAATATTTTGGGGAATTACTCTTCCGAATCATTCTTTGGCAATTTCACTGCCCAACCATCTCCTTTATCAGTAAATAATTTCACATCCCAAATTGAAAAATTTTCACAAACCGATAGATCAAGATGTGTCAATATTGCTGAGAAAATTGTAAATAAAATTGTTGATAATTCTTTATTTTGGTCACTATACTTTGATGGTTCTAAATCTAGTGAAGGTGCAGGAGCACGATGTATTTTAGTTAGCCTTGAAGGAGAAAAAACTATGTTATCATGTAGATTGGAATTTGAATGCACAAATAATACAACTGAATATGAGGCCTTAGTTCAAGGACTATATAAAGCTATTGGTCTTAAAGTTCAATATTTGAAAGTGTTTGGTGATTCAGAAATTGTCATAAAACAAGTTAGAAATACAATTCACTGTCTTTCTGGTCATCTCAAACACTACCAGTCTTTGGTGTAGGAACTCATATCTCAATTTTTAGCATTCAATATTTATCCTATCCCTAGATCCCATAATGCAGCAGCAGACTTGCTAGCTAATGTTGCTTCTAAACTCCTACCTTTCGAAGATTACAGCCCAGACAAATTTTCAGTAGAGTTAATTTTTAGACCATCAATTCTCGACAATGTCACCAATTGGCGAGTGTTCAATCATGATGAAGACATTTTAAATTTCTTGACTTCCGACAAGTCCTACGATGATCAAATTGATGAAAGTGATCATGACCTTCAAATGAAGGAAAAACAAGAAGAAAACTCAATACCAAAACCAGTGGTTAAGCTAGAAGATCTTTATGATATTAAGACAGGTTTAAACAGGGGACCAATTCAAAGCTCCAGAGTTCCACTTTAAGATTTGAATTGATAAACCTAGGTACTCAGCAAAACCCTCAAAACATCAATTTGGGATTAGGACTTTCTTTAGAAGAAATAACAACATTCATTTGGTTATTATGAAAAAATAAATTTGTCTTCGCTTGGAAATATGATGATTTTGAAAACATACGATGCATCGATCATTCAACATACTATTCCAATGCTTTCTGAACA
>APFE030655148.1:23265-77413 GCA_000404065.3 Pinus taeda
TTTGGACTTATCAATGCAAGAGCTACATTCCAAAGAGCAATGGATATAGCATTCAAAGGATTGATCAATAAAACAATAGTTGTCTATTTAGATGATATTACTGTATTTTCCAAAAAAAGGTCTAATCATTTACATGATTTAAAACAAATCTTTGAACGCTGCAGAAGGTATGGTATCTCGCTCAATCCAAAATAGTCCTTTTTTGCACTTAATCAAGGAAATATCTTGGGCTTCATTATTTCCAAAGATGGTATTTATATTGATCCAGATAGAATTAAAGAGATTTCCGATATTCTATTCCCTCATAACAAAAAATCCATGCAATCATTTTTGGGTCAAATTAACTTTGTTAAAAGATTCGTTCCAGATTTTTCCTAGATTATTTTACCATCACAAACAATGATTAAGAAAAATTCGGTGTTTAGATGGGGATCTGCAGAAAAAAGGCATTTGATTCTATCAAACAATCAATAATTAATGCCCATGCTTTAAGCACTCCCAATTTTTCAAATTATTTCATACTGTATACTCTTGCATCCACCTCGTCTTATGCAGCAGTGCTGACTCAGATTAATGATCAAAACTTGGAGGCACCAATTTCATTTTATAGTTCAAATCTTCAAGGTGCTGAACTTAATTATTCAAAAGTTGAAAATCAAGCCTTTGCTGTGTACAAAGCTGTCAAACACTATAGACCCTTCCTTTAAAAAGCTCACACAAAAGTTATAGTTCCTTTTTCAGCAGTAAGACAATTACTAATTCAAAGGGAATTAGGAGAAAAAAGGGCAAATTGGGTCACAACATTACAATAATATGACTTAGAAATCAAGCCAGCAAAGATTGTCAGAGGCCAAGGTTTTTGCAGGTTATTAGCAGGAGCATCCAATATTCAATAATCAGAAGGTATAGAATACACTGAAGAAATCAATCAGATAAGTATCACAGATCCTGAATCACAATATGCAGATTTGATTTTCTATTTAAAAATGGATACGCACCTTCTAATCTTTCCTATAAAAACAAACGTGCCATTAGATTAAAAGAGAAAAACTTCACAATTGTAGATGATGTACTTTTTAGGCGGAATTATGATTCAATTTTATTAAGATGCCTAGAAAAACCTGAAGCGCAAAAAGTTTTGCAGGAGCTACATGACGGACCAGTAGGAGGAAATTTTGGAGTTGATACAACAGCCCACAAAATCATTCATGCTGGATATTATTGGCCCACCCTGTTCAGAGATACTCACAATACATAAGGAAATGCCGAAGTTGTCAAATCTCCAGTGGAAGACAAAGAAAACCAGCTTTCCCTTTGCAACCAGTCAACATTGAACAACCTTTCGAGCAATGGGGATTGGATATCATTGGGGAAATCACTCCACAATCATCCAAACAACATAAGTATATCTTTACTACTATTGATTACTTTACTAAGTGGGTTGAAGCAATTCCTCTGAAGACAACAAACTCTGAAGTAATTATAGAGTTTATAGATCAATTCATTACTAGGTTTGGTGTTCCAAACACTCTTGTTTTTGATAATGCATCTTATTTCTCTGGAAATTCTATGTTTGAGTTCGCTATCAAAAGAGGGTTTAAATTGAAATATTCTGCGAATTACTATCCCCAAGGTAATGGTTTAGCAGAATCCACCAATAAAAATCTCGTCAAAATCATTAAGCGAACTATTGAGCAGAATCATAAAAACTGGCATAAATCTTTGATATTTGCACTATGGGCTGACAGAATAACGCAGAAGGCTTCCATAGGTACTTCTCCATTTAATCTTGTATATGGGAAGGAAGCGGTCATACCAACCAATTTGATACTTCCATCTCTAGCCTTAGTGCAGTTTATTGAAGAAAGTCCCTCATCTTCTATTCAACTAAGACATGATCAAATTTTAAAATTAGAAGAAGAAAATGAAAAAGCTAGAATTCAACATGCAAAACATCAGCAAATTATCAAGTCATTTTTTGATTCAACTTCATCCAGTTCAAAACAATTACAAGTTGGTGATCTAGTTCTGAAATGGGACAAAGCCCATGAGGATAAAGGAAAACGCACTAAGTTCCAGAAAATGTAGCTCGGACCATTTCAAATCAACGAGAAGATAGGCCATTCTACTTTCATATTGCAAGATATATCAAGAAAGGGAGATTCTCTTCCTGTTAATGGCCTTATCTCGAAAAAATTCTTCAATTGAAGAGGCAACCCCTTCTCCCTTTGTAAATATTCAATTTTCAGCAAAATTTGTGTTCATAGTTTTTAGAATTATTGGAAAATAAATTTGTAAGATATCTTCCATTGGCCTTTGCTATATTGAAAAAGTTTCTCAAAAGAAATAGTTTTGATATTTACTTTTAAAATGGAAACCTTAAACAAAAGGAAAATTTCTAGGAAATTAGGTATATTTAGATTCTGAAACCCCATTTTATTTTTGTGAAATCTTCTCAAGATTTAGAAGTACTGTAAATCATTTTAATGTTTTCAAATGGCCAAAAACAGTTATCAATATAAAAACAGAAATTGATTCAATCTTAGCATCTTCAACTCTTACCCTGGCATCCATGCTCTCTTAAGGAGAAAATTGTTCATCCCATTCTTCAAAGTTTATGATTACTCAGAGTGTAATTCTAAAATATATTTGATATAAAAAGATAAGGGGTCTTATTACAAGCCTGCTTACCATGATCATTGGGGAATATTTCAACTGACATTACCAATACTGCATACCAAAACAGGGTAATGGCTTATAATTATAAGACAAGGAGTCTCATCATGAGCCAGCTTGTTTAGTTAAATTACAACCAGTGAATGGCATTTTCAAATAGCTGGCCACCAAACCAGGACAATGGATTTTTAGCTTGCAAAATAAGAAAAAAGAAAAGAGATACAAAATATGAAAGTCATATTTCTGGATTCATTCTTTTAATTATACTCTGAAATGGATGGGATAATGGACGGTTAAATGGTTAAAAGGTATCCATGTCGAGACTATAGATGTTTGCTGGCAGCAGAGGCTCTACCTATGACAAAGGAGTTATTATAAAGCTAAGTTGGAAAAGTTCTTTGTTTTATCATTATCAACCAATTAAGGCTAGTTTAAAACTTAGAATGTATTTAATTTTAACAAGAGAAGAAAATAGCAAAAATAGCTATTATTAGATTCAGAATTTATGTATACCTAGTTATATTAGAATTCTCCTCTTAGATAAGGTTTCTATATAAAGAAAGTTTAAGTATTTCAACATTTTTTAGAGATAATTGTTTCTCCCAGTGGATCGTCAATTGTTGTGTTGTACAACAACCCCCCATTTCATAAAATTTTTCTTTCTAACTATAATATGAAATGGGTCCCTTTTAAACATAGATGTGTGAATAAAATTGGTATCAACTCATCCTTCATCAAAAGGTCCAAAGGAAACGATATATTATAAACCTTTTGAACAAATATGAAATCGGCCGTATGAAATAAACATACAATTCTTTATTATTGCGATAAAGCGATCGCAAGATCGTATATCGCAACAACAAGGAAAACATAATGTAAAGACCCACTGATTTACCCCGATCTAAAAAGTGAATAACTATCAGTTATCGGGAAAGGCAAGCAAATATAACAAAAGGCTCTCCCACTATTTCTCCGATGCGATATCGCTATTGGAAATCGGGGGATGTAACGCACCGCATGTTAAGACACCTTTAAAATCTCCCGATTGTGATAAGGTGTATCGCTATCAGGGATCGGCGATTTTGCAACAACATAAAGGTTACGACTCGAGCACATCTCCGATTGCAATCTGATAAAGCAAGGCGCAAGTTTCAAAATAGATTTAAAAGGCTTGCATGCATTATTTTAGATTATTATTAAAAGCCTTCCCGTTCTCGATAGCGATTTACTTGTGATTATCTGCCAAAAAACTCAAGCCACGCTTGAATGAATCATTCGGCATATAAACGATATGATGGGTGTTTAAAATTATTGACAGGTTAAGCGGCCAATTAATGAAGTAGTTATGCCGAGATCTCCCCTGAGATTGTATCTACAACAGTATCATTTTAATATTCCATTACTCGCTAATTGGTATAATTCTTTCATATTGGCTCACACCACCTATTCTCTGTATTACGTTCATTTTATTCCTTGCACAGAGCTCCACCAAAACAACAAGTTCAAGCCAAATGGGAAAGAAATCCAAGAGATTTGTGGCATCATCGACTCTCGCAGTAACAAGGCAATCCACCACTGATCCAGGACCAAGCAAAAAGGGATTGATTTCAGACACTACATGTCTTAGCCTTGGAAACACAAGCTGGCAAAGAGCATATAATCTAATTGAAGCAGAGGAGCCTGAAAAAGTATCAATACAAGCTACCGTAGATTCAACTAGAAAATCAGAGGCTTCCCTAAAGGATTTAGCTGACTCATATCTACACTGAATAGCAGCTCGTGAAAAAATTCTCCCATACACTGATATAGTGCGATGGGTAGTAGAAGAAATCCCTGTTTTAAATAGAACATTTTACACAGTCGACAGAAGGGTCTTCGGTTCATTTCAACATGATGATTTAAGGAAAATGTATCACTTGCCTGAACCTGAAAAGAAATACAATAAAGCATTTCTTGAGAAGTTCGCAAGTGAGAATGAGACTGAATCGGCCCCAATATTAGAGTGGAGACACAACCTCGCAAGGCACAAACATGAATCTTCAGGTAAGTACTCTGTAGATTCATTATGTTCTCCTTACTGTTACGCCGGGGCAATGATGTGTAGAATTCGGGGATTATATGGTTCTGCAAAATTCACTATTGAAATGGTTCCTTTAATGGAAGCGACGTTAACAGTGAGATAATGGATTGGGGAAATATATTGTCAGATAAATTAGCCACTGCAATTCTTGAGTTTAGAAATAAAACTCGCGTGACCGATAGGTCTATTCCTCCGTTTTATTTTAGTGCTTATATTTTAGATACTCTTTGTTTCAACTCTGAATTTCCTGTACTGGGGTGGAGATGGACTCCACAAGACCCCATGCCAATTCACATTTATCACCAAAAATTGTGGAAAGCACACTATAAGGACCACTTGTACCAAATCTACAATGGTTTTATGTTGCCTATTTACCGTGCCATTTTTTATAAGCCTGCCCCAAAGATTTCTTCGGAAGCAAAGATTGAGCTAACCGCTCTAGGAAACTAGTTTGGGGAGGATATGTTCACATACATAAGGTTTTTTGGTAGCCTTGCAAGACCTCACATCGTTCCTCTGTACATACCTGACAAGCTATTAGCCCGAGAATTGGCCTATCAAATTACAACCGCAGGAACATCGAAGACTCTTAAGATTTAAAAAAAGCAAGCTTGGCCTACTTTTCCTTTGAGATGCGGTGTTTATACTTTGCATGACTACAAGCATGCGGAGAAGGAAGCAGAGAAAATAAACATGCTCAACCTTGCAACCATTCCTAATAGGAAATTCGATCCAAGGAAAATTGCCTATAATGTGCTTGAACAGGCCAAATTACAAGGTTTGATCATGAGAAAGATGATTTTGTTGACTTGTTTTCTTCGGCAGAGTCATTATTCCAGGTACAAGCACTGGCCAAAATGAGATATAACGATGAAAGGCTAGTAGAATTCAATAAGCTCAGATAATAGAGGTTGCAAACTCTACCTCTGGACTTATTAGCTACTGCCCCGACAACACAATCAAGCGAGCCTGAACAGCAACTCATTGACAAACCTCCTGCTGTATCAAAGAGCAGGAGAAAGAGCAGGAGAAAGGGCAGGAGAAAGGGTAGGAGAAAGAGCAGAAAAAGGAGTAGGATAAGGGTAGCGAGAATATCAATGTGGATACCCAGATTGATCCTAAACTACTCTAAGAATGGCAGCAATTTGACTCCATTATTAGTAATCTGGAAGGTCCAAAAGATGCCAATACACCCAAAGTAACAAATGGACAAGATACAATGTCAACAAAGGTTCCGAATGAAGGAACTAGTGGCCTGCCCGCTAACATGGATTTAGAAATGATTCCAAAACACCCCTCCGATCAAATTATTTTGCAGGTGGAGGACATACCTCCATTAGATGTCTTTTATAGTCCAAAACACAGGGCTGTAGTGAAAAGAAAGAGGAAAAGGAGAAGACTTGATCAATCTTCCCTGTTTCCACCAAAAACAGAGACAGCTAATGTAGTGTGGAAAGAAAAGTTTGACCCTTCTAATGACCTAACAAAGCTTTCTCAGTATGCCGGAGCTTATTTGGTAGCCACTATGGACAAGGCATCAGAAGTGAGTAATCTACTTAAAGAAAAGGACCAAGCAATTGTTTTGTTGCAATCACAGGTGTCCGAAGCACAACAGAAAATTGAACAGTTGGAACAGCAATTATCAACACAGCAGCAATTAAACAATCAATTGAATAAGAAATTGCTTGAAGAGAAACAGAGAATAGACTCAAGCGCAATACAAAAGAAGAAATAATTATCTGAATCATTGGCCGGGTTAAAGACGATGAATAAACTAATGATGAAAATGAAAGATGAGAAAATCGCTCAGCTGTCACTTCAAGTAGAGAAGTTCAAGAGTCTTCCACAACCTGCCGATTTCATATCCGAAACACTACAAATTAACAAGGCATTGGTGACACAGTTAAGACTGTTATGTCCTAACATTTCTCTGGTTGAGCCCCTTTATGATATAACGACATCAATAGTTGACAAATCAGTTGATGCTAGGCAGGATTTGGAACAGGCCGACGAGACTCTCACAAACTTTCTTGCTTGGCAAGACACCAATGAGGGGTAGGCAGCAAATCTACCCAAAATCCTAGAATCACACAAGGAGATCCTTTTCTTAGAATGGCAATCATAGCTGATGAAAGCAGAGAGAGAGGTTTCCAGATGTAGATTATCTACAAGTAGCTTAATTGAGTTAATCAATAACACTCTTTATCTGTCTAACATGATTTCACAATGTACCTAGGTAAATTACTGTCAGCTAAGACATTGGAGCAAGCATGCAATCAAGAGTTGGAGAAGAATGGAAGATTAATCGCTGGCATCCAAAGTTTAACTTGGGATACCTATTGGTTTTTCTTAGTAAAACCATACAATCAAAGGGCCACCCTCAAGTGTTTAACCAATGCGATCGGTTGTATTATTCCCGAAATACATGATGCCACATACTCAGCTCAACTCCATTCTCGTCTTAGCCGCCCTCCAGAATTGGAACCGATGCTTGCAATCTACCAACTCAAATCAAAGGGAGAACAGTCGAAACAATGAATCATGCTGCCGACTACCAACAAACCTGTTGTGGAGAAGATATTCAATATTTATTTGTAGTTAGTTAGTTTAATTAGTATTTATAGACCCTTTCATGCATTTATAAAGGGTCCTCAGTTTTTGTATAAGACTCAAACCTGGAAGTTTCACTATTGTGCTTCCGGTATATTTTTTTTTATAAAGATTGGGCCAATATTCCAAATTCTAACGAAGAAAGGTTTTACGGGATGTGCACTATTGCCTTGATGTGAAAGTATTTCTAAGTTGGAAAAAGGAATTTGAATGCAATTGATATCGGGAATGACTCACAACACATATGGTACTATTATCTATGATCTTGTTTCATTCTTTCATGTGAATCGTCATTTGATTACTCTTGCTATCATTGGATATATGTATGTGTTTTCACCAGCAATCCTTATATCTTTCACTATTGGATGTTTAAGGAATGTTATTCTTTTAGTCATATATGTATCAGTGATATATAAAGGATAAGTGTAATAATGTTTTATTGATTACTTTGTTCAACTATTTGAACAAAGTAATTATCATATGAATGAATGTCTTTGTTTACCAATAGAGTCGTCTATATGCCTGTTTGTGGATAAATATTATCAAATGTTACACTAAAAACAGAAATTTCCCGGGATAGGATAGTTATTCATATTTTTACTTTTTAGATTAAATCATTCATACATTACCATTTTATTAGAAAACCACTCATTTATCCATCCCCTTTTTATTCATCATTGGGAAACTGTTCCCATTATTTCCAGTCGGAGCCACCACACCAAACGGAAAAGGAGCTCCATTAAGGTCCAGACTGGGTGGTTTTCCCTGATGTTGTTGCAGCGATTTTCGAGGCATCAACATGAACCTACACCGAGGAGATCCCCTTGACTTTTGGTGTAAAATTCTAGCCCATTAACACTATGAAAAGAAAAATGTTATTAACTTCAACTTGCAAATTCTATTGAAACAATTCAAGTAAAGGCAAAATCTAAACTACTTGCAGAATGAAACTAAATTATCCTACAATCATCCATCTATTTATGAGATCTACTTACAGAAAAGTAGCTAACCTACTAAACAATAATTCATTATTCTATGTACCATATAATTAGCTCACACATGCATGTAAATCAATGTTCTATTTGTGTGAAATGTATGATAAGGAAACTAACATTATTTTGTTTTTGTAGTGAAGGAAAAGGAGGGTTTGGAGTGACATAGGAGCTTCCCTTGATTATGAAGTCATAGTTGGGGATCAATTTCCTTCTAAAATAAGTCCAAATTACAACAAGGATCAAAACTGGTGAAGAAACAGGTTACTATAGGTGGGTTACAGGAGGGTGCTACAGGTGCCCTGTATTGCTACAGGAAGGCCTGTAATGCTAAAGGAGGGATTCTAAGAAGGTTTACGAGGTGAAAATTATGTTTTAAGGGTATGGAAAAGGTGCACTGAGGTTGAGGGAAATGAATTCAGGGTGGCCAAAGCCCCTATCCAAGATCAAAGCCTCTTGAAGGCATGTTTTGCACTAGGAGGAATGCCCTCATGACCCTAGGAAAATAATCTCATGAAACATAATTTTAGGGACAAAATATGGGGTTCACAAGAAAAGTTGAGGGAGTCTAAGATGGAGTTGGTGAAGGTACCCTTTCCTACATATCCAAACAACCCTACAATCATCATATGCATATACTCGTCTATCATTCACAAAAAATGAAACAAGTGGTAGTGGAAAAGATGAGATGAATTTTAATGTTATCTACTCTATGCCAGAACTCTGATTTAATCAATAAACCATCTCCTAAGCTCCAACAAGAACATGAAAAATAAGATTACTAACAAAAATATTCTTCCATGAAATCATAAACATAATACTTTTAGGTTGTGGTTTTAAATTCTTCTATTCATGCTACCATGAAAGAAATGAGGTAGAGACTACAATCACATATTTTTATGGATTATTTTGTACTGAAATGAAAGAAGCTAAGGAATACTATGAAATCAAAGAGATAAAAATACAAAAGGGAGACCTAATCCATTGGCTTGGGAAACCTAAGAACCTCAGTCCTCTGGAATTAACTTAGTGATGAATCAAAAAGCAACTTCTCATTATCATTGAATCAAAGTCTAATACATCAAATAACAATCATAATAACAGTGCCAAGTTCTTGAGCTGAATAGAAAACTAACTAAAAAAAAACTTGAATCCTAATGAGCTCTTCTACACGCTTATTTATACAAGAGGGTAGCTACTAATAGCTCCTTAGAAATTAAGAATATATGTCCCCTACACCTTGAGAATGGTGGATCTTGTTCCTCATTACTTTCACTTGCTCAGCTGCCAATGACCTTGTTACTTTCACTTTCTTGGCTACCAATGACCTCGAGCTCATGAGACAGAGTGTCCTATGATCTTATGTTGATTGAGGGAGTTAAAGAGGTGGACAACCCCCTAGATCCTCTCCTTGTTCTCTACTAAGAGGCCCTACACAGAAATCATCTCAAAAATCACTCCATTTCCTATAATTAAATCATATTAGGCCACATGACATGACAAACATCTTTTATCCTTCTCATTAAGCATAATATAACGAAAAGTGTAAATAAATGTGAGAAACTGATAGTTTTAAAGCTAGAGGATGGCATCATGACCCTTATAATGTACCTATTTGTGAACCCAGAAATTCCCACCCATAATAATCATGATGATCGATGATGTATTTGACATCAATCCCCTTGATATCTCCTTATCAATGATGATATTATCATCATGGTTTCAACATTGTTCTTTTTCCTTGTCTCACCCATGTTAAAGCTAAGAAAGTGCTCAATGACTATCACAGTGGGGCTTGTGGTGCTCATCTCTCTGGAATGGCCATTGCCTAGAAAGTCACACATGTCAGATATTTGTGTCCTTCTCTCTTTATAGATTGCATTGAGGTAGTAAAACACTATCCCGATTATCAATTACATGCCCCTAAGGTTTGTGATCCACCTAGTCCCCTCCATTCCGTCATTGCAGCCGACAATTTCTATGAAAAGGCAATTAACTTTATGGAGTCTTGACCATCATCTACTAATAACCATAAGTATATTATCACGATCATCGAATATTTCACCAAATGGGTTGAATCCATGCCCACATTCGATAACATCACAGTGAATGCAACCCTGGTTCTCTTTAACCGTGTTATTGCTCGATTCGGGGGACTAAAGCAATTGTTTTTTGACCATGGCCAATACTTTGAAGATGAGATCTAGTGTGAGACATCATCACCATTGGGTTTTGAACACAAATATTTGTCGTCTTCTTACCCCCAAGTCAATTTCCATGTTGAAGTTGTCAATAAAATCCTTAAATACATGCTTCATCAGATGGTGAATAAACATAAGATCAACTACCATATTATGGTCTTCCTTACATTGTGAGCATTGTTGACAATGTTGGACCTACCAACATTAGGGGATATCCTTGGTATGAAGTCCCAACTAGACCTCACATCATTTGGTGTAGGAGTCCCATCCTGTATGATGGCCTGGTTGCCATTATCTTAAAGATATTCCGTAGCTCTTTCCTGTCAGCACATGAGAGTGGTCTTCTTTGTCTTCGAACACTGAGGTTCGCATTCCTAGTGAGTGCTAGGGCTACTTGTGTTAAGGTTCTTTCACCGCGAATAGAGAGAGTGGGAGTGAGTCTCAAGTTGGAAGGGATGAAGTCCCAACTCTGTCACAGACACACAACACAACAAGACATGCACAGCTTCCGGAGGAGCAATCCACATGGATGCGGTAGTCATAGCACACAAGGGAAGATAACATGTATGAGAACAAGTACCATTAAGTACCATTTTCTATGAGAACAAGAGCTTGAACAAAAGGTTAAATTGGAGTATGTTCCCTCCAAAGAATGAGTTGTTGATATATTCACCAAACCACTTCCTAGAAAAATTTGAATATCTCAAACAAAATCTGGGAGTAGTTGTTGTTAGGACCTCACATTGTCCCTTTTTGACCATATATTTTGCTATTATGTCATCCTTTTTCAACCTATATTTAAAGTCCTTGTTATTGCTTTAACCCACTTTTCCAAAGGTATACAATATGTATTCTCATTACTATACATTTAATTTATTTTACATATAATTACATTACCTTCATAGTTCATTGATTGAATCAGATAGTTGTTGAAATAGTTATCATTGAAGTGTACGTTGTTGAAACAGCCTGGAAGACTGCAAGGTTATCATTACAGGTTATGTTGCTGTAATAGTTGGAGTAATGCACAAATCCCGTTGTTGAAGTAGCCATGATTTGCATTCTAGATTCGACAGCAATAGAAGAAGATCATCGAAGGAGCTGCTACACTAGCTATAAGAACCACACTCCAAAGTCAGCATTACGATAACCATTGTAACAACATTTTGTTAATGGGAAAACTGATTTCCCTTTTTTTGTATATTGGGTTAAAGACAAGACTTACAATGTAATCAATTGTAATAGACGTCTCCTCTTTAAAAAGAGGAGACATGTACATTAGAAGGGGACGGACAGACTGCGGGAAGGTCTAGCTGAACTGGAATCTTTTTGTAACATGACATATTAATGGATGAATAAAATATTTTTCTGAACATTTGTTCCTAGTTCTCATTTCATGGGGAATCTTGTGAGAAGGACAGGGCCCACCTTCATCACAATATTCACCCATTATATTTCTGCAGTGCGTTAAGTGTGTTTCGTATCCATACCTTGTTAAAAGTTCTATTTACTGAATGTTGCTTATGCATTATTGCTGAACTCTGTTTTTCCAATTGATTGCTGCATTATCTAGTTCATCTACAGTTAATTCATGAGTGTTTTATTGGCAATTGAGTTTACAGAGTGAGTTGGCAAGCATGGTAATTAGAAACAGGTGCTGAAAATTCCTGCTTTGGGAATAGGGTCTTGTTCTCTGTTACAACATAGCTAGTGCTTTCCTTTGCAGATTGATTCCTTTTCATTAGATTACTCTTTTAATGAAATTAAGCATTCTTTGGTAATTGTCTGCAATAGATTGTTTTTGCTATAACTCGGAGTGGAGCTTCAGTTTGCTTAGAGCAAGGTGTGACTAGTTTATTTATTACTACAACTTTTATTACTTTTGAGATTGAGCACATACAGTGCGTAGTTGCCTTTGAAATAAAGAGACTTCCCTGGGTTGACAATTTATGTAGCACTTAGTTGTTTGAATTAATGAGCAATTAAAGTGACCAACATTTTGACACCGTTTCCGGGGAAGGCAATCATAGATTTTAAAAGCATTAATGTTCTTCTTTTAGATGTGCAGAATGCATGAGAGGACGCAAGAAAACTAATCCTACATGTGGCAAGGGAAAAGGAAGAGGAGGAAGAAAAACCTTTATCGATGAGATTATATCAAAAGGTGAAACTTCTCAGAGGCTAAGCTCTCGGAAGCCAAAGACTCAGCATTCCCTCCAAACAAACTACGAAACGAAGGAAGTTGTGGGCCCTGAAAGGGTTGAAGAGATAGTAGAAAATACTGAGGAACCAGTAGAAGACATTGAAGAACCATTAGAAGATATTGAGGGACCAGTAGAAGACATTTAGGAACCAGTTCAAGACATTGAGGGACCAACAGAAAGCATTGAAGACCAGGCAAGTGCAACAGGAGAAAAACCAATGGAAGGAAACAATGAAGGACTCTTTGGTGGAGGACAGGTAGGAGGAGAGGGAAGAGGTGAGAATTCTCTCTCCACCTTGGAATTTCCTATTGGGGACCTTCCCAGAGGGGTAACTCCCATGAAGAATATCCCACTCTCATCCTTACCTAACTTCCATGGTTTATCTTCTAAAGATCCTGATGAGTTTCTTTTTGAGTTTGATATATTGTGTAGAGGTTATGATTATGTTACTAATGCTTAGAAATTGAAGCTATTTCCAGCAACACTAAAAGGAAATGCACTAAGATGGTTTATGAATCTGGGAGGTCATGTAATCACGACATGGGAACAAATGAAGGAGAAGTTCTTGACCAAATATCAAGACTACTGTCGGACAAGAGAAAAAAGGGAGGAACTATTTAAGATGGTCCAGAAGGATGATGGAAATCTAAAGGACTTTGTGGAAAGACTACAATACAATCTGCAGAGATCCGATCACCCCAATGTAAGTAAAGATATTCTGAAAACAATATTATTGAAAGGGGTAAGGGATGATTGTTTAGACATGCTAAATATGCTTGGTAAAGGGGACATATCTAAATAATCGTATGATGAAATTGTCAACCTCTGCAAGAGATGTTCAAGAGGAGCTACAAATAGATCAAAAAGCAGGGATAATACATATTCAAGAGTCCAAAAATCAGCCAGTGGAGGAGCAGCAAGAGCTGAAATAGGTAATCTATTTGAAGAATTCAAAACTGAAATGTTAAACTCTTTTGCTTCACAAATTGATACCTTGTAGGTTAAGAAGAAACAAGCAGAGGCGGAAGCTGCTTTGGCTATCTTCTGTCCCAAAAGAGAGATAAACATCCACTAAGGGAATGCCCATTAGACAAGGTACCAATTTGCGCCATTTGTGAGAAGGATCATGAGACTCAACAGTGCCCTTCTTTACCAAGAATAAAAGCAGCATTGCAACCAACTGAGGAGGACGTTGAAGCAGTTTATTTTCTGACACAGAGAAGGAAAGGCAACCACGAGGACAAGGTATGAACTCTAATATGCCATTTACATCTTGTAATCATTGCAATAATTATCCTTCTTTTAATCAAGCAACCTACCCGCCCTTCAACCAAATGCAATACCCACCCTTTAATCAAATGAATTTTCCACCCATGCAGCAAACAAACCCTCCCTTTGTAGACCCTGCAATGTGGACACCTTGGCCTCCACAACAATCTTATTTTAATCAATGGAACCCAAACTGGAGAACTCAACAAATCCTGTTCCCAAACCAATTTCCTCAATTTCAGCAACCACTCTCTCTACCAACAAGTGCTCCATCAAATAATCAAACAATAAGACCTCAACTACTTGTACAAACAAACCCTAACCCTAATAATAAAGCTGTGCAAGTCATTGATATTCAGAACCATCCTATATCTCCTATTTTCCTTGCGCAGTGTAATAATATTCATTTACGATTTGGAAGAACAGTTGAGCCTACTATTGATGATATTACCTCTTCTAACTCTGACAAAGAAGAGATGGAAAAGAATAATTTACCTAATAAGGGTGCTGAAACAACGTAGCCACCCTCTAATAAAAGTGTTGAAATAGTAGAGCCACCATTCCCTGAGCGTCTAGCTCTCACTAAGACACCTGAGCCACCTACTTTTAATCTTTTAAGGGAATTGTAGAATATTTATGTTAAAATTCCACTCTTACAAGCACTCAAAGATGTACCAATTTATGCCAGAATGGTGAGAGATATTTGTATTAAGAAACCTGGTAGGAAAACTAAATATCCCCTTACAGTTCATGTCATGGGTGATCTAGCTGCTTTAATTTCTGGAAAAACTCCTCCTGTTAAATATGGTGATCCCAGTCATCCTACAGTTACTGTACAAATTGGAAAAACTATTGTTTCATGAGTTCTGGTAGACTTAGGTGCTCCTATAAATATTATGACCCTTGAAACCTCATAACTGTTACAGCTAAAGAATGTAATCAGAGAGACACCAACCATCCTGGAGTTAGCTGACCATTCCACAATCAAACTAGAAGGAGTTATTGAAGACCTGATCATTTCAGTTGAATCCTGGAATTATCTAGTTGATTTTGTCGTATTGCAGACTAAAACAAAGCTAGGGGGACATCCTCTAATTTTGGGAAGACACTGTCTGGCTACAGTTAATGCCTTTATCAGCTGTAGATCAGGTTCAATGAAAATTTCTAATGGATGTGAAACCAAGCAACTTACTCTTTATCCTCATACCACACCTATGGTTAATAATGATGATTCTGTATGGTTGGATTACGACGATAATGCTACTCAACCTATTTTGACTATTGGACAAGCCTTAACTCTTAAATATGCCATGGAGGATGAAGTAATTAGTAATTTTATTTCCAAACCCTCCTCGGTCACTTCTGAAACATATAATTAGTTACTGCAATTTTGGAACCTGAAACCTAGGAAAAGATTAAATCTGAAAATATACCTCAAACATCAACTGATATCTCCTCTAAAAGCATAATAGTAGAAATTGAACCTGGCAAAAAATTGAACATAAACCCCAACTTATCAGATAGTCTATAGCATAACCGGTTGTATGTGTGTGTGTTTCTTAAAGATAATCTTCCGTCTGCTAAGGTTTCACCCAAGAACCTTAGGGGAGAATTTCCCGCAACAATTATGTACTCATCGTATCTATATTAAGGAAGGATGCCAACCAGTCTGCCAACCCTAGCGGCGAGTGAATCCCAATTTGAGGGAAATTGTTAAAGAAGAACTTCAAAAATTGCTCAATGCAAGGTTTATATACCCCATATCTAACAGTGAATGGGTTTCTCCATTGGTGATAGTACCTAAGAAAAATGGGAAATGGAGAGTGTGTGTAGATTATAAAGCCTTAAACAAAGCCATTCAAAAAGATCATTTCCCCTTGCCATTCATTGATCAGGTTCTAGATAGTTTGTCAGGGAAGAGATTCTTTTCCTTTTTAGATGGTTTTAGCGGATATAACCAAATCAAAATTACACCCCAAGACCAAGACAAGACCACTTTTACTAGTCCTTGGGGAACTTTTGCTTATAGAGTTCTCCCATTTGAACTATGTAATGCTCCAGCAACATTTCAAAGAGCAGTGATAGGAATCTTTTCTGAAATGCTTAATGACTCTATGGAGATATTTATGGATGACTTTACTCCTTATGGTGTGACTTTTGAAGATGCATTACAAAAACTTGAGAAAGTACTTAAACATTGTATACAAGATCACCTTTCCTTGAGTACTGAAAAATGTCATATGATGATGAACAAAGGAATTGTACTTGGGCACTTCATTTCATTCCTGAGGATTCAGGTAGATCCATCCAAAGTATAGGTAATTCAAACCCTTCCTATCCCTAAAACACAAACTGATGTAAGAATTTTTTTAGGACATGCTGGATACTACAGAAGATTTATCAAAAAAAATTCTAAAATAGCTTCTCATTTGTTTGTGTTACTTATGAAAAATGTTGAATTTAAGTGGACTGATCTTTTCCAGAAAGAATTTGATGAACTTAAGCATTAGTTGTCTACAGCTCCTATTCTAAGGGGGCCTGATTGGGCACTTCCCTTTCATATATCCTCTAATGCTTCAGACACTACAATTGGAGTTGTCTTGGGACAAGAGGAAAACCATTTTCCTTATGCTATCTATTTCATTAGTAAGAATATGACCCCTGCTGAGCTTAATTACATAGTTACCGAAAAAGAATTTTTAGCACTCATTTATGCTATTAATAAATTTCGACATTACATTACTGGTTACCATACTTTTGTTCATACTAACCACTTGGATATTAAGTACTTAATGAACAAATATGTCACAAATGCTCGAGTTACTAGGTGGTTATTGTTATTAAAAGAATTTGATATTACAATTGTAGATCGACCACGTAAAGAAAATGTAGTTGTTGATTTCCTTTCTCATATAAAAATTGATGATAATACTCCAGTAGATGATTCCTTTCCTGATGAGTATTTATTTGCAGTATCTGCCCACTCACCTTGGTATGCAGGCATTGCCAATTATCTGGTCGTAGGGAAGTTACCATCACACCTATCACATCGGGAGAAAAGAAAGATCATTCAACAAAGTGCTCGGTATAGCTGGATAAGTGGGTGTCTTTTTCATACAAGACTTGATCATGAAATCCAAAGATGCAATAGAGAAGATGAGGTTTATGATATACTGAAGGCTTGTGATGATGACCCTTGTGGAGGGCATTTTTATGATAAGAGAACAACACATAAAATTCTTAGAATGGGTTATTATTGGCCCTCACTTTTCAAGGATGCGAAGAAATATTTAGGGCCTATGATAGCTATCAGAGAATGGGTCAACCTAATCATAGAGATGAAATGTCATTGAATCCCCAGGTAATACTTGAACTCTTTGAAAGATGGGCTCTAAACTTGATAGGACCCATCAATCCTCCATCCAGTCAAAGATTTTACATATTGGTTTGTACAGATTATATGACTAAATGGGTGGAAGCTAAGGCACTTATTAGAGCCAACAAATAAGTTGTTTTAACCTTTCTATTTGAAGAAATCTTTGTTAGATTTGGAGTGCCTGGAGAACTGGTTACAGATGGAGGACCTCCTTTCAATTCTCATGGTTTTAAAGCTACACTTCAAAAATATCATATTCATCATAAAATGACTACACCTTACCACCCCCAAGCCAATGGTCAAGTGGAAAGTACAAACAAAGTCATAGAAGCCATTTTAACAAAAACATTGAAGGAAAATAGGAAGGACTAGTCTCAAAGGCTACCTGAGGCATTATGGGCTTACAGAACTACCTAGAGGAGCACTACAGGATTTTCTCCTTATGAATTAGTTTATGGTAAAAGTGTTGGTTTTCCTATGGAATTTGAGACTAAAACCTTAATAATTGCTTAAGTTGTTAACCTTGATTTGACTGATGCATAGACAGCCAGGTTGCAGCAGCTTCAGGAATTGGATGAAAAGAGGTTAGATGCCATCCACCAAACAACTATGATTCAACAACAAAGAACTAGGTGACATGATAAAACTATTAAGCATAAGCAGTTCGAAAAAGGTAATTAGGCTTTATTGTATGACTCTCGGTTTGAAATTTTTCAAGGTAAATTATGAACAAGATGGTTGGGACCTTATGAAATAGATATTGTTTTTCCCAATGGAACAGTAAGGCTCCTAACAATTGATGATTCTAGAACACCATTATTAGTAAATGGGTATCGACTTCGTCTCTATCAATAGCCCATTTCTAAAGAGGATTTTAAGGCTACCTGCATGGTAGATTCACATTATATCTTTTTGGGTGAGCCTGCTGCCCCTCATTGCATTTAATTTCTGCAATGTATTCTTTTTAGTATTAGATTAGATTTCTTAACTAATAATTCCTGTCAAGAGTTGGCATGTTACAATTGATTATTTTGCATATCTCAAATGTAGGGAGGCTGGTTGAAAAGAACAATCTTACTACAAGCAGATTCAAGCTTCATTTTGTGAAGCATTTTCATCTTACTCCATTTCACAATTCATTCCCCCATTTTGATCATTTATCCTTTTTCTCCTCCCTATGTCCCCCATTATTTTTCAGCAACATCTTTCCCATTCTTGTCATAAGTATTTTTCAGCAACATTTTCCCTATTTTTCCCATTTACAGCAACATTCTTCTCTATTGTCCCCGTTGTTGAAACATGAATTTCCATCCATTTTCCCATTGATGAAACACCAACCTTTCCCTACTTTTCCCGTTGCTGAAACACCAACTTTTATCCATTTTCCCCGTGGTTGAAACACCATTTCTTCTCAAAAAATGATTATACATTGTGAGAACTGTCTATTGCATCATTCTTATAACTTTGTTCTTTCACTACCTTCTCGTATCATTATACAGGCCTTTCATACAATTACCCTCATATTTCAAAACCCTTTTCCATAACCATTGATGATCTATTAGCAACGTATACTCTATTTTCGGAATATCAATCAAAGGTAAACATGAGATATGTATTTGTATGTGTAGATATTATTAAACTATAGTCAAATGAGAAGATTATGACATTATTACCACGATCTTCGTACATTTAAAACTCATTATTCCAGCCGTAGTTGGGGGGAATATCAAAATCATCATGCCATCATTTCACAACACGCCAATCACCATCGTTTTTTACCCACGATTACGTCTCATCACCCCGTCTCTGTCTTATTATTCCATGATATCATTTGCAAAATTTACTCCGTCTCGGGTGTGGTAACTCATTTTGTCACTGTGAATTTTACTAAAGCTGGTAACTATGGGGAGACCTGCTATTCGACATGAGCCCGACTCAATAGCCTTATTAGAATTTTTTTTCCTGAGAAAAGACTATTCTATTAAAATAAAAGGAAAAATATTTACAAAGAGGTTTGAACCTCTGAGGGGGTAGTAGCCTGCCCTGTGTCAAAAATTCTATTGCGGGTGTCTTGATGCCTGACTTTTACAAAAATACATATCATATCAGTATGCGCACTGGTGGATTTAGAAAATTTATCCCTACGCTGAGCTAGATCAGGATAAAGCTTCAGAAGAATCTGAACCCTTACAAAAATATTGTTCTGTCTAATGACCCTTACATATCCATTTAGAACCAAAAAGTCCTGGAGACTGAGTATTTCAGGCTGGTTGATGGGAGAGACCATGCAAAATAGGAAAACTCATACATAAAACAACCAAAAAGCTTATCTTTCTGAAGAGCAATTGAAATCATGAAGAATTTAGTCCTGCGGAGGAGAGTCGGAATCCTTTGCGCTTGTTTGATTTACCCAGGTCACCATTACATTATCCTCTGCTTCCATCGTGTTGCGGCCTGGCGGGAGAACAAGGCTGAGTATGTTTCCGGAGAAGCGCGTCGGCTCGCATCCGATTATGGGCTCCTGAGTAGACGAAGGTTGGCCTTCCGTGCTCATCATTCCAGAGGCATTGAGTACATCCCCCGATGGGCTTCCATGACTATCACTGGGAGCGTGGGAGTGCGACGGTTCCATGGATGGTTCGTCATAACTGGCTTGCTCCTCTTCCTCCTCGAAAAGCACGGTCACAATGGCTGAAATAAGCGGCTTGTTAAGCCTACTTCTGAACTGAAAACGCGTAGAATGGAACGAGTTATTCAAAGATGAGCCAGAACTATCAGAGGGCGGAGAGGGGGGCGGAACAGAGGCCAAAGGATCTACACATTGCGGTACAGAACCTCCTCTACTGCGAGAGCCTCCCCTGGACCCTGAATTATTGCCGCGTCTGGGGGTGCCTCGACGGCGAGGCATTGTAGAGTAAACTTGCTGGCTAACCAAACTGAGACACTGAGGGTAGATGTGGGGAATCCAATTGCAGGCTAATTGACTTAGGTTCCAGAACCAGACATCGGCACTGAGAACAACCCTCAAACAGAGTAGACAATCGATTGAATAGCCAACCCACGAAACCCAATCCCAACCAGAAGAGACACACTGCGCTAACAAGGTACTGACCGGATAAGCGAAGCCATGACACCAATCATAGACAGACGAAGCCAGATTCTCGGACCAGACACAAACGCAGAGACCCAACGTAATGGACCAGACTTCATCAGGCTCAAACATAACAGATCCCACATACCTAACCCAGGGGGCTGCCATATTCCTTTTGTCGCTCTGGAACGTAGAGGAATGAATAGTCTGCAACAGATCCTTGTTCCAAATCCGCCTCTCTCCATCACATTTATGCCTAAATTGACACATTCCATCCTACAATTAATTCTTTGCAGTCCTCCAGTACTCAGTGCGATTAATGCCTGAGTTTCACCTACTGTTAACCGCCTTAAATCGTTGGTCGTATTGCCAACTGCCTCCCGCTCATAACTCTTCATTAAGACGTGTTTAATTCACCCGCATTCGGGTCAATAGCCTTATTAGAATTACACCCATAAGTATATCAAAATTTTCAGCGCACCGGTTGGGTAGATTATTTTCAGAGGCTCCAGGGATTTGATCCACAGCAAGTTCTTGAATTTGCATGTAATCTACAGGATGGCTACTCTACTGTTCAAGGAGTTTGAATTCCAGTTTCACAGCATGATATAGCATAGGTTTTAGGTCTACCAGCCACTAGCACTCGATGGTTTAGTCGTAAACACATCATTCTCAATGCACAGTAGGACTTTCTTCTCCCAGGAGAGCGGATCGAGCCTAAAGACACGGGTGTCGCACTTCATTCATTACCACTTTCATGGCCGATGGTTGCTGAATTTGTCAAGAACTATCTCACATACTAAGGTCACTACCAGGTAGTCTATCAACATGATTTTGTCTTGTTAAATCATTTGAGACATGGTCGACTGTTAAATATGTCGTATTATCTACTTGGGTGTCTAAAGAATATGTCACATTACTGTATGCATGCAAAATACCCACTCCGTTCCCTCAACCATCATCGTCTCATCTAGCTATTAATTCAGAGAGGTTTGGCCCTGTAGAATCCTCCCCCACTTAACAACCCACCCCTAGAACCCCAAGAAGCTGCTAAAATTCCTCAAACAACAGCTGAAATTTCTCAAGAAGCCGCTGAAACTCCAGAAGTTCCTCAACCAGGCCCCGAAATTCCTCAACAAACTCCTAGAATCCCTTAGCAACTTGAAAATCCCTCCGAACAGCAACCAGGGAGCATTCCTAATCCCCCATAAATCCCACCACCCACATCAGCCAATTCAAATGACCTGTCCACCACATCAAGTCCATCCCATAATTTAGCATAATCATCTAGTCCCACTATCCACATTCTTAGTGATGATTCTGATGATAATCTTCCCATTGCTAAGCTAAAAAGAAGAAGGTAGGATAAGGTTGCTTCCTTACCAAAAATACGAACAAGGGACTCAACCAAAGAAGCCACCATCC
The DNA here is from genome assembly GCA_000404065.3 of Pinus taeda. Taxonomy (NCBI): domain Eukaryota; kingdom Viridiplantae; phylum Streptophyta; class Pinopsida; order Pinales; family Pinaceae; genus Pinus; species Pinus taeda. The sequence goes on from APFE030655148.1 coordinate 45,190, forward strand.
CTGATAACCCTCCCTCTCTAAAGAAACCCATTCACAAAAGGAAAACTATTGCTCTACCTACCTTTTTACCTCAAAGACGAATGAGGACGTCTACTAAAGCAGTAACTTTTAGTACCATCCCAAATTCCCCACCTATTAGCCTAAAACCCCATATGCCACCACAGTCCCAAGTCCCTGAATCTTTACCTGTCTCACCCTCGGGTACTGAAATGCAAGATGCCCAAGATTCTATGACATCATTTCTTTCAGAAAATGTAGCTGCCACATAAGAACCAGCTACTGAATCAGTAGCTGCCACACAAGAACCAGCTGCTGATCCATCAAATTTAGATACCCAAGATGATGTACAGCATGTAGCTACCCCACAATAACTAGCTACTGAGTCAGCAGTTGCCACACAAGAACCACCTGCTGATGAACAGAAAACAGACGACCTAGATGTAGTTGCTAGACAAGAACCAGCTACTAATTCAGCAGTTGCCACACAAGAACCACATTCTGATGAAAAAAACAAAGATAACCAAGATATTGCACAAATCGTAGCTGTTACACAAGAACTAGCTACTGAGACAGTAGCTACCACACAAGAAACATATGTTGATATGAAAAATTTGGATGCTCAGGATGATGTAGCTGTTACAGAACCAGTTGATGATTCAGCCGTTGTCACACAAGAACCACTTGCTGAGGCTGCAAATGATGAAGTTTCTACGGAACAACAGGCCTTTCATTCACTGGAATCAGCTATTGAGACTGTGACTGCTACATAAAGCCCAATCACCTTGGCTTCCCTTCTATAGGAACACAAGTTTCTAAAATCAGAACTCGAAGCTTACAAGTAGGAATTAATAATGAAAAGGGAAGCCTATGATAGAGAGTTTAATTTTTATACTTTAGCTCATGCAGCATCCACAGCTGAGAAGAGTATAGAGAAAGATAGGTATAATGAATATATGTGCAGCCAATGTGGTAATATTTATCATCAAGCCAGTTATAAAATAGTTGAAGTTCCACTACCTGGAGCCACCCCTGTATCTACTTTTGTTGCAATTAAATAGGAATGCCTTATTGTCACACAAGAACTAGTAGAGCCTTCAAAGATTTTTGAAAAAGAGGTTAAACCACAAATACCTGGCCTACTGTGATTGTTAAAACTGAAAGTCCGTACTCTGGCCTACAAAACTGTGTTTACTCAGACTGAACCCCGGCCTATAAAAGTTGTGTCTACTCAAACTGAACCCCGGCCTACAAAGACTGTCTTCACTCAAACCAACAACACTTAAGCACAAATGGATAAATGGAAGAAAAATTATGTTATGTTGCAAGACAAGATCTTGCAGGAGCACAAATCATTGTGGCAAAATCATATATATGCAAATTGGAAAGTTTTGGAATAGTCTCATGCACAGAATAAGGAGAATAAACAGTTAAAAAGTAGATTGCTCCTCATGTTTAATTTGGTTCAAATATTACTGGCCACCAGGAAACCATCCTCCAATTACTCTCTTTTTTTTGCAGAACGCTTAGCATTATTCCAAATAGAGGCAATAAGAGATGGCAGACCTCATGAGGTATCCGCACCTAAACAATTTGTGAAAACTTTCACAAAAGCATCTACCAGTGAACAAAATTTACTTTGTGAATCGTACCTCCATAATGAGGCCATCCCTGAGGATAGTAAGCTCAATCTGAACCCTCTGGTTGGTGACATTCATATTAGGGCTTTCATCTCTTTCCTTGCCAATCAGCTCACGTGGCAAAATGCCTTCCTTTCAGCAAGGCACAATGAAGATAATCGTCTTCTGTGGATTCGATCTGAGCCATAGAATGCTACCATTTCCGTTGATGAATATCGCCATTTTTTTAAGGAACCAGGAATGAGTGAACACATCAGACAGTTACAAGCAGCAGTCTTAAAAGACTTCCAACATTATGTTAAAGCTAAGAGAGCTCTTGCCTTACAAGCAAACAATTTATTTTAGCAGTAGTCTTCTAAGGAGAGGCAGGAGTATCATCCCTTTAGTCTTCTTAATGTTGAAGCAGCAATTTCACGGCTACCTAACTATGTCAAATGTGTTCAACAGTGTGCCGAGAAATGGGTAGGATATCATTTTCATTTCCCTCTTCTATGGATGTTAGCACAAGAGTATAGGGCCAATTACAGGTTGTCCAAAAATGAGGAGGTAGCAGCATGGCAGAGATTACAAAATGTTCATGGTTTCAGAGACTTGGCTGATGGCACCTTCTATACTTACTGCCTAAGTAATTTGCATTGCAAGTCCCAGTACTCGCACTCAGATTCAGAGTAAAAGTTGCATGGGAACATGCAACCCTTTCAGTTGGGCCTCACATTGTCCCTTTTTGACCATATATTTCGCTATTATCTCATCCTTTTTCAACCTATATTTAAAGTCCTTGTTATTGCTTTAACCCACTTTTCCAAAGGTATACAATATTTCTTCTCATTACTGTACATTTAATTTATTTTACATATAATTACATTACCTTCATAGTTTGTTGATTGAATCGGATAGTTGCTGAAATAGTTACCATTGCAGTCTACGTTGCTGAAACAGCCTGGAAGACTACAGGGTTATAATTACAGGTTATGTTGCTATAACAGTTGGAGTATTGCGCAAATCTCGTTGTTGAAGTAGTTTTGATTTGCATTCTAGATTCGACAGCAACAGAAGAAGATCATCGAAGGAGCTGCTACACTGGCTGTAACAACCACACTCCAAAGTCAACATTACTATAACCATTGTAACAGCATTTTGTTAATGGGAAAATTGATTTCCCTATTTTTGTATATTAGGTTAAAGATAGGACTTACAATGTAATCAATTGTAATATATGTCTCCTCTTTAAAAAGAGGAGACATCTACATTAGAAGGGAACAGACAAACTGTGGGAAGGTCTAGCTGAAGGAGAAGAACTGGAATCTTTTTGTAACATTACATATGGATGGATGAATAAAATATTGTTCTGAACATTTCTTCCTAGTTCTCGTTTCCTGGGGAATCTTGTGAGAAGGACAGGGCCCACCTTCATCACAAGATTCACCCATTATATTTCTGCAGTATGTTAAGTGTGTTTCTTATCCATAGCTCGTTAAAAGTTTTGTTTACTGAATGTTGCTTATGCATTATTGTTGAACTCTGTTTTTCCAATTGATTGCTACACTATCTAGTTCATCTACAGTTAATTCATGAGTGTTTTATTAGAAATTGAGTTTACAGAGTGAGTTGGCAAGCATGGTAATCAGAAACAAGTGCTAAAGATTCCTGCTTTGGGAATAGGGTCATGTTCTCTGTTACAACATAGCTAGTGCTTTCCTTTGCAGACTGATTCCTTTTCATTAGATTACTCTTTTAATGAAATTAAGCATTCTTTGGTAATTGTCTGCAATAGATTGTTTTTGCTATAACTTAGAGTGGAGCTTTAGTTTTCTTAGAGCAAGGTGTGACTAGTTTATTTATTACTACAACTTTTATTGCTTTTGAGATTGAGCACATACAGTGCGTAGTTGCCTTTGAAATAAAGAGACTTCGTTGGGTTGACAATTTATGTAGCACTTAGTTGTTTGAATTAATGAGAAATTAAAGTGACCAACATTTGCTGCATCATCCTGCTGTTAAATCTAGTTTTTAGAGGAAGGTTATTATATGTGGGTTTCATGAAGTATAGTCGCATATACACGTGGATTTTTGTTGCTGAAGAAGCATATATGTTTTTCTCATAGAAAAACATGGGACAAACTCTAATATGGGTGCTCTGTCTGATATTGATGATAACTGCCTGATGATATGCTTTGGTCATTGTTTTTTATCTGCTGATAAAGATGCCTTGATGACTTTTTGACAATGCACACGTAGCATAGGTTCAAGGGGAGCATTAGACTTCACACACATTTTACATTGTTGGCGTCATGGTTGTTGAGTTCGGCTATGGCTTCATATATTTATATCAATTGTTGCATAAGTCATGTAAAGATCTAGGGTGTGATATGATTTCTTCTATCATAGTCTATGTTTCAATGAGTCCTATAGGACATATGATGTAATTTGTATCCCCACTTTGCATGGGATGTTTGATGTAATAATTTTTGTATTTCTATCATGTATAAACAATTGGTATATCCCCACTTGGTTGGGTGGATGAGTCAAATATGGTGTATCCCAACTTGGTTGGGTGATTGATGTATGTATGTCATTGGTCATAGGGAGGTAACACTCACTTAGTTTAGTTATAGAGTCATGTTATTCTTTTGAAGCATATCACTGTAGACTCGGCATGCATTCAGGGGGAGCATGGACAACATACTGTATATCAAAGGGGGAGAATAGCTTGGTCCACCCTTTTCCCTTGATGTCAAAGGGGGGGAGTATTTTGGTGTTACATGTTATCTCTAACAATTTGTATAGCTTGTAGTAATCAACACCATCATGGTTGCCATCAAGTCCAAATGGGGACATATTTGGCATTATGATACTAGTGTTGTCCTTGATGGCAACTCACTCATAGTGTAACAGGTCTATTCAGAGGTAACAGGGAAATTGTACAGAAGAATAGGAAGATAGAACTAAAGTACACTAATCAGAATGAAGAAGTTGAAGGTAAATGATGGTGTAAAGCAGTTAAAGATGTATACGCAAGTCCACTTAGTCAAAACAACGTATACATACTCATTCACAAAAGAAAAGGAGCGTATATGTATACACACACTTTCAAAAGAAGAAAAGTGTGTATATGTTGGAAAAACCAGGAAACTCCAGAGGAGACAATACCAGGCAGAGTATATTTCATGTTGCAAGGGTTATGTTTGTGATTTTATCTCAATATTTTGTGCACCTTGAATTCAATGTTGGATCAAGATCATGAGACTTGAAATGACTTATCATTGAATGATTTAATATTGATTGGGCTAGATCTATTGTGCACACCTGCTTTACTCTTTAAATGTCATGATCTGGGTTTGTCTGAAGTCCGGAATAGTAGCGAACTTATGAGTTAATATTTGTAGATCTATACACTGGTTTGTCTCGGTAAAAGTGTGTGTACACACAGGTTCTACTCTTCCAAGTAGCATATACAAAATAAAACCTATTCTTTAGATCTGACTAATCTATCTGATCAGTTCTATTGTTTTACTATTGTCTGTCAATGAAGTCTTCCTATATCTAAATGTAAAATTGAATGCACAAGAAGTTTGGTGTGTGATTGATTGATTGTCTAAGTAAGAAGGGTTATCTCTTAGATTTCTAGTGTAAAGCTTTGTGAATTGAGAGTAAATCGTCAGTATATTGCTGGTTGGTACAAACTTGAATCAAAAAATTTATGTTTCAGTGGTTTTTAAGGTATACGCGGGTTTCATTAATGGAAGTAGCGTATAAACCTAGGTTAGGTTCAAAAAAGTAGCGTATACATTCTGATGCATGATTTTTTAATTTGTAGCTAGTGCTAAATCGTGATATAGAGTTCTAGGTTCAGCACAGTGCTCTAGTGATAGTGGTCTGATTGCTCATATTATCTAGTTATTAATTGATGAAGCTTGAAAGTCCTAATGGGTCCAGTATGAAAATTTGATGAAACGAGGCCTTCATTTGTATTGTTGTGTACTAGGAGCATCCAATTTGAAAATTTATGAAATGTGGTCCCTAGAAGAAGAGAAAAGGTTGTAGCCTTCTGTAGGTCACACCAACGTACTAGTAAACTCATTGGCTAGTACAAGAGATAGGGAGTTATAGCTACCTTCCAGTAGAATATGGAAAATGAGAGAAGGTTGTAGCCTTCTGCAAGTGGTTGCCTACTTACTGGTATGAGTCTGCACCAATACAAAATTGTCAACAGATCTTCTTAATATTAAAAGAAGACAGAGATGAAAATCGTAGGTGGTTTTTCTCCCGCATTGGGTTTTCACCTTAAATCTTGGTGTCCATGCATGTCTCTTATGTGTGATGGTTTATTCTATTTTTATTGCATTGTTTAATAAGTTACTCATGCACTGATTAAATATTAACACATGATAAATTAACGAAATCATAAGTTCTCTGGGTATACGCTAGTTTCTCTAATCACATTAGCATGTACATGCTAGTTCACTTCATAGAAGTAGTGTATATAAATCTGATTGGAAAATGCAAATTTATTGAACTGATAATACTGATTCATCCCCCTCTCAGTATTATTTCCAACAATTGGTATCAGAGCAGGTCCTTTAGAATAAGCTTGATTGCTTGAAGGAATATCTTTCAAGAGGAATAATCAAAAAGACATGGGATCTATTAGACCACCAATCCTCAATTGGAGAAACATGGTATATTGGAAAATAAGAACCAGAGCCTATCTACAATCACTTGGAGTTGATGTTTGGGAAATTGTGGAAGGCGGATATCAATTTCCAGCAACAATTCCTACAGACTCTGCACGTAAGAAGTTATATGAAAACAATGCCAAAGATGTCAATATGTTATTGGGAAGTTTGTCAAAATCAGAATTTGTCAAAGTCATGTAGCTCAAGAAAACCAAAGAGATATGGGACAAAATCATTTAGAGCTATGAAGGAGACTGTCAGGTAAAATGTGATAAGCTTCAAACTCTCAGAATTCGGTATGAAATTCCTAAGATTCATACTAATGAGAGTGTTGTTAGTTACTTCTGGGTGAAGAGATAAAGGAAGCTACTTTAGTTGAGAAATTTTTGAGATCTTTGTCTTCTAAGTTTGAGTCTAAAGTGTCCGCCATAGAAGAAAAATAGGATCTTCAAACTATTACTATGACTCAACTCCATGGAATCCTAACTACCTTTGAAATGAGAAAAGGAGGTCCATCAGATATGAGAGAAGTTGCTTTTAAAATGTCAACAAAGGGAAAAGAAAAGGAAGATCACAATGAATCAAGACACATTTTAGAAGAAGAAGATGAGGTAAATTTTGTCAAGAAGCTTCAATGGGGTTCTAGAAGATTCAAGGGTAAGCAACCTTTCAAATTATTTACTTGTGGTGGAGTCGTCCATTATGCTACCAAATGTCCTCATAAATATAAATAAGAAAAAGGAAAGGAATATGCGAAAGGAAATAGAAAATAGGTTGTGAAAAGAAGGAGTTACTATACGCATGAAGATAGTGACGGTTTACCTAATAGTGATGAAGATGAGACTGAACAAGATTATAGACTAATCATGGCTTATGACAATGATGATTTTTTGGATGCCTTAGAAGAGGAAGACTTTCTTGAAGAAATCACTAAACTCAAAATCTTTTTAGAAAAAAATAATATGATCATAGATACATTGACACTCCAACTCACTGAAAGAGAAAAGCACAATGAAAATCTAGAATGTGAAATTGTGGGTCTAAGGAAAGAACTTGAGAAGACAAAATCTCTTAATCTTAGATTTTCTAAAGGATCTGAAACTTTAAATGAAATCATCAAAGTTCAGTGTTCTCCTCTGATAAAAACAAGTCTTGGAGATACTGAAGAATAATATCAATCATAGAAGTTGGCAGCCTTCACCAGAAGCTATCTTGATGCAGCAAAGACCAGTGAACAGTATGTCAATCACCAAAAAAGGCCTAAAAATTACCCATCACATTAATTATACTCAATTTACTCTAACGATGAATATCAATAGAATCTTCAACCAATAGGTCAACAATGCCAAAATATTCTATGATTGCAGAAACTTCTCTAATGGGCAATGTTTTTCATGTCATAAATTTGGGCATAAGGTTGCTCAATGTGTTTCTTACAAAACCATCATGACTAGAAGAAGCAAGAAATCGAAGGAGTGTAACAGGAATCAAGAAACTTTCCTATAATAATTTTCTCCTCTTAAAAACGAAGTAGAATGTTTGATTTGTAACAACTTTGGTCATGAATAATATGAATGTAGGAGCAAATTTTTCCCATCACTTAAAAAGTATAAACCATCATTAAATCCCAAGATATGGGGAAAGAAGGAATATCAATCAGAAAGATGTGGCATAGCTCTTTATGTAGAAGGAAAAGAAAATCAGAGGTACATCGACAACGGATGCTCCAAACACATGACAGGTGATAAAAAGAAACTTCATTCATATAATGCTTTAGAAAAAGAAAAGAATGTCTCATTTTGAAATGACACTCCAGCTATCATTAAAGGTAAAGGTTCGATTTTCTTGAAAGAAAAGGTTAAAGATGGAAATGTCATATATGTAGATGGTTTAAAGCATAACCTGTTAAGTGTCAGTCAAATGTGTGATCAAGGAAATGAAGTTGTGTTTCAATCAAATAGATGTGTGCTTTTTCAGCTTGATACATGAAATACCTTGATCAAAGGTAAAAGAACTCCAAACAAATTATACATACTCAGAGGAAAAAAACAATGATATCTAAGCAAAACTAATGAAAACTGGTTATGGCATAGAAGATTGGGACATCGAAGATTTTATCAAATAATAAAAGCATGCAGGCTCAAGGCGTTTTGTGATCTTCCAGATATCATCATCCTAGAAAATACCATATGCAAACCATGTCAAATGAGTAAGAAAACTAGATTTTACTTCATTGAAAAAGAAGGATAAGCAAGTAAGCCTCTTGAACTCATCCATACTGATTTATGTGGATCAGCAAGGAGAAAGTCACCTCATGGATAATAATTCTTTATTTTATTTATTGATGACTTTTCCAGGATGTGTTGGATAGGTATGATAAAGCATACAGATGAAGCATTTGAAAAGTTTAGAGCCTTCAAAGCTTTAGTTGAAAATGAATCAGATTGAAAAATCAAATGTCTCAGATCTGATCGAGTGGGAGAATTCATATCAGATGAATTCTTTGAATTTTGTGAACAACATGGAATACAAAGGCAATTCTCCATTGCAAGAACTCCTCAGCAAAGTGGAATGGTGGAAAGAATGAACAGAACAATTCAAGAAATGGCTCTAGTTATGCTTGATGAATCTCAAACTCCTGCAACCTTCTGGGGTGAAGCTGCATTTGCTGCCGTGACTATTCTCAACAAAGCAAATGTTCAGGGAAATAGCAATCAAACTCCATATGAACTTTGTTATGGTAAGCCTCCTACTGTAAAACACTTTAGAGTTTTTGGAAGCAAATGTTTCATCAAAAGGACTAATGAAAAACTTGGTAATTTTGAACCCAGAGTAGACAAAGGAATTCTTCTTGGTTATTTATCCAGAAGCAAAGGATACAATTTTTTTAATAAAAGACTTCGAAAAATTGTTGAAAGCATTGATGTTGTAATTGAGGAAGCGTGCAAAAATCTAGAACAAATGGAATCAATAGAGGAATATGACAATGAGGAAGCTGGGGAATGCTTTCCCACATCAAATCAAAATGATATAGAATAAGAAACCAATGAAGCACCAGAAGAAGATACAACAGATAGGGAAAAGACTCCATCCAAGTATGTTTAGAAGAATCATACAGAATCTCAAATTCTAGGAGAGAAAGGGTGTGGAGTATAGAAAAGAAGAAATCTTACATGGACCTCAAGTTATTTAGCATTAATATCCTCCACAGAACCTCAGAATGTAAATGAAGCCTGCAAAGATGAAAGTCGAGTCAATGCCATTGATGAAGAGCTGGACCAAATTGAAAAGAATGATACTTGGGAATTAGTTCCTAGACCTCATGATAAAAATGTTATAGGAAAAAAATGGATATTTAAGAATAAGCTGAATGAAAATGGAGAAGTTATTAGAAACAAGGAAAGACTTTTTTGTAAAAGGTATGTTGAACAAGAAGGTATAGATTTTGAAGAAAATTTTGAACCTGCTTCTAGACTTGAAACCATAAGGATGTTTCTTACTCTTTCTAGTTTTCGAAAATTCAAAGTATATTAAATAGATGTAAAACCAACTTTTCTTAATGGAGATTTAGAAGAAGAAGTTTATATTGAACAACCAGAAGGACTCATTCTTGGAAATGATGCAAAACTCGTATGCAAGCTCAAAAAGGCTCTGTATGGTCTAAAAGAGGCTCCAAGGGCTTGGTATTAGCGCCTTGACAAATATCTACAACAAAAACATTTCAGAAATGGTTCCGTAATGTTATGAAACCAAATCACAAAAATATAGAAAGGATAGATGAATGCCTTATAAATCAACCTCTTCGAAGGGGCAACCTCCTTTACATTACACAAATGAACAATTCTTGGACGATACAAATGAAAAGACCTCCTTTCTATATATAGGATTCTAAGGGGTCATAATATAATCAGAGCCAACATAACAATAATGATGTAAGGGCACAATAATAACAATAGCGGGCTTCTATGGGGCACAATAATAACAATATGGGGACTATATGGCACAACAATATAATAAGGGGTTTATACTAATAACAATAAGGGGTTACACTAGTATTATAGGGACCTAACACGCCCCTTCTTCAAAAAGTGTTGTCCTCAATGCTTGAGTAGTTCTTGATGCTTCTATATAAATTATTTTCCTCCCATGTGGAATCTTTAGTGGGTAAGTTCTTCCACTTGATGAGATACTCTAAAATTGATGTATTTCGTAGCTATCGATTTCTCGGTTCTATGACTACTTCAAGTTTCAATATGATATTTCCTTCCTTGTCAACTTCTTGCAATATTGTTTGAACTAGGATCTTATGCAACTTTTGAATGAGTTCCCACCCCTTTGGGCATATGGATATTTGTAAGGCCTGATTTTTGGAGGAACACTTCCTACAATCAAATGAATGGCATGAACATGATCATGAATAGGTGGGAGGCCTATGGGAGTCTCAAATACCTTGGAATGATTGTCCAAAACATTTTGCAGATATGGAGAAATACATGATTTCGATGTGGGATCCTCTAGTGAACATAATTGTGCAATTACGCCTCGTTGTTATTTATTTAGAAGCTTTGTCATGCTGTTAGAGTTGATTATCTTTCCAGGTTTCCCTTCGATACCCCTCAATTCAACTTCCTTTCCTTCCCAAAAAAATTTCAAGAAAAGTTCTTGACAAAAGCTATTGTACCCAAAAATTGTAGCCATTGGACTCCTAGTAAAACAACAGCACCACCCATTAGAATGGAAAGCATTGGGCTATTCAATACATATTCTCCCATGCATAGCTTGATATTATGTCACTTTCTAGAGCAATTTATGGTTCCTCCACTTGCAACCATCACTTGACACTCTGGTGTTGGATACAGGAAGCAATTCGATTACTTAGCTATCTTACAATGAATAAATTTATAGGTACTCCCTGAATCAATCAACACTATTACCTTTTTCTTCTTGATATGCCTTCTATCTTGATATTTTGAGGTGTGGTAATTTCTTCCAATGCATTAGAAGATATGGTCTGATTCATTTCTTCATGCTCGATGTGATCTTTCACTTCTTGAACATTTTGCTTCTTGATATGTCCTTCTATATTGATAGTTTGAGGAGTGGTAATTCCATCCAATGCATTACAAGATATGGTTGGATCCATTTCTTGTTTCTCGATGTCATCTTTCACTTCTTGAACCTTTTTCTTCTTGATATGTCCTTATATCTTCAGAGCTTGAGGAGTGGTAATTCTTTCCAATGCTTTACAAGATATGGTTGGATTCATTTCTTCTTTCTCCAAAGTTGGTTCCTAGTGTATATCCTCTTCTTTTGATGTTTCTTGATCCCTTTCTTCCTCCTCTTCACAATCAATGTAAAATACTTTCTTCTCAACAACTTATGACATTTAATGTATTTGTTATCACAATTGTAAGAAAGTCATTTTGCTCTTTTTTCTTCCAATTGCTTTTGTGTAAACCTTGTAGGTTGTGGAAGGCTAGGAGAAAAACACTTCCATAATTATAGTTGTGCACGGTGGGATTCCTTGTTTCCATAATTTCGTTTTCAATTTTTCTTGCCAACCTAAATGCCTGCTCCAATGAATTAGGCTCCCAAAGACGAACCTCATGTTGAATGCTATCCTTTAAAGTCCCTATGAAGACATCAATCCTTTTCTTATATGGAATATCATTTACCCTTATATTCAATTTTTGAAAGTCCTCAATATTCTTTGCCATTGAACACTTCTGTTTGAGATTTATCAATTGGCTAAATAAGGTGTTACTCTTTGTATCTCATAATGTGCTATGATTGCCTCCGTGAAAATTGATCACGTGACAGGTGGTTTACGAAAACAAAGCCATTTGTACCATAAAAATTGATTCGGTTCTAAATAATTAGATGCAATACATACCTTTTGTAATAGTGGTACACCATGTAGATCAAAATATTTCTCCATCTGTAGTATCCAATTTACCATATCCTTGCCATCAAACTTACTCATCTCGCTTTTTCTTGATTTTAGGAGCTCAATCTTGAAATGACTGTAACTCTATAATTTTGGATATTTAAGTTCCAAAATTTTGACCTACAGTAGTCCTCTGTGTCCTCATTCCAATGCCACCAGTCTGATCGAAATTGGATTCCCCACAAAAGGGTTATGCACAATCTCCCAAGATGACCTGATTATATACCTTTTCAGAATAGCGAACTTGTATGAAGCACCATGTGTCACTGTTTTGACCTTCCCACCTGAAATTGATAAACCACAAACTTCAGGTTGTCCTCTTTCTATAACTTCTTATGAAAGTGAAATATGATGCTCAGAGAGAAAGCTACAACAATTTTCCCAAGGTCACATGTTTGAAATGTAATTCGGGAGTCTATAAAAACCCTAGCTTCCTCAAAACATATCTCTGAACATCTAGAGAGACAATATCTGAAATTTGGACCTGAGATTCAAACCAATTTCGTCTGAAATGGGTTTTATTTTCATCTTTTCAAACTTCTTAGTGAAATAATTATAGTGAAACATCCACTATGACCTATTTTAGATCAAATTCTGGAGCTTGCAAAAACCCTAACTTCTTCAGATCATATCTCCGAAAATATAGTGAGACAAGATCTGAAATTCGTAGTCAAGGTTTAATGAGATGTCTTCTCAAATGATTTTTTTTTTTAGATTTCGGAATGTCACAGAAAAAAGTTATAGCAAAAATTCCACGATGACCTGTTTGGAGCAGCGAAACCCTAGAATCCAAAGCTTTGATACCAAATGTTATGAAACCAGCTCACAAAAGGATAGAAAAGATATATGAATGCCTTATAAATCAGCCTCTTCGAGGGGGAAACCTCCTTTACATTACACAAATGAACAATTCTTGGATGATACAAATTACGAGACCTCCTTTCTATATATAGGAGTCTAAGGGGTCATAATATAATCAGAGCTGACATAACAATAATAATGTAAGGGCACAATAATAACAATAGTGGGCTTCTATAGGGCGCACTAATAACAATATGGGGACTACATGGGCACAACGATATAATAAGGGGGTTATACTAATAGAAATAAGGGGTTACACTAGTAGTATAGGGACCTAACAGGCAGATAGAAATTTATACACAAAGATTGAAAATGATAAACTGCTAATTATTGTTGTTTATGTTGAGGATATCATCTTTGGTAGCAATGAAGAATCCATGGATCAAAATTTTGATTTAGTAATGCACCAATATTTTGAAATGTCCTTACTTGGTGAACTTACTTATTTTCTTGGTTTACAAGTACAACAAACAAAATATGGTATTTTTCTTTCACAAACAAAATATCTCAAGCAGATCTTGAAGAATTATAGAATGGAATATTCTAAACTAGTATGTACTCCAATGATAACATGATACAGTCTCAATTCTAACGATGAATCACCCATAGTAAACCAACCAACTTACAAATCTATGATTACAAGTCTACTCTATATAACAGGTACCAGACTTGATATCACACATGCAGTTGGAATTGTTGGAAGGTTCCAAGAAAATCCAAAGGAATCACATCTTTAGGCAGTTAAAAGGATTTTCAAATATCTTCAAGGAACTCAAGACTTTGGACTATGATATCCTAAAGATGGATATCTTACCCTTCATGCATATACATATTCAGATTGGGTAGGAAATGTTGATGATCGAAAGAGCACTAGTGGAGGTGCATTCTATATGGGTTCTCGGTTAGTGTCTTGGTTCACCAAGAAACAAAGTTCAATTGCCTTATCTACAGCTGAAGCAAATATGTGGATATTGCATCTTGCTACACACAACTACATTGGATGATGAAAACATCGCAATACATTTAGATCACATGTACTCCACACATCTCAATTCTATGTGATAATACAAGTGCCATTAGTATATCGAAAAATCCTATCATGCACTCCAAGACCAAGCACATACCCATTAAGTACCATTTTCTATGAGAACAAGTGCTTGAACAAAAAGTTAAATTGGAGTATGTTCCCTCTAAAGAACATGTTGCAGATATATTCACCAAACTGCTTCTCAGATAAACATTTGAATATCTTAGACAAAAGCTCGGAGTAGTTGCTACATCATCCTGCTGCTAAATCTAGTTTTCAGAGGAAGGTTATTATACACGAGTTTCATGAAGTATAGTCGCGTATAGACGCATGTTTCTATGGCTGAAGAAGCATATATGTTTCATGATAGAAAAATAGTGGGACAAAATCTTATATGGGCTCTCCATCTAATATTGATGATTACAGTCTGACGATATGATTTGTTCATTGAATTTTATCTACTGACAAAGATGCCTTATTGAATTGTTGGCAATGCACAGGTAGCATAGGTCCAGGGGGAGCACTAGCCTTCACACACATTCTGCATTGTTCACATCATTGTTGTTGAGCTCATCTATGGCTTTAGATATTTATATCATTTGTTGCATAAGTCATCTAAATATCTAGGGTGTGATATGACTTCCTCTGTCATAGTATATTTTTTAATGAGTCCTATAGGACATATTATGTAGTTTGTATCCCCACATTGCATGGGATTGATGATGTAATAATTGTTGTATTTTTGTCATGTATACACAATTGGTATATCCCAACATGGTTGGGTGGATGAGTCAAATATGGTGTATCCCCACTTGGTTAGGTGATTGATGTATGTATGAGTCATTGGTCATAGGCAGGTCATACTCACTTAGTTGAGTTATAGAGTCATGTTATTATTTTGAAGCATATCACTATAAACTTGACATGCATTCATGGGGAGCATGGACAGCATATTGTATATTAAAGGTGAAGAGTAACTTGGTCCGCCCTTTTCCCTTGATGTCAAAGGGGGAGAGTATTTTGGTGTTGCATGTTATCTCTAATAGTTTCTATAACTTGCAATAATCAACACCATCATGGTTGCCATCAAGTCCAAAGGGGAAGATTTTTGGCATTATGATACTAGTGTTGTCCTTGATGGCAACTCACTCACAGTGTAATAGGTCTATTCATAGGTAAAAGGGCATTATTACGGAAGAACATGAACATTGAACTAAAGTATACTAATCATAATGAAGAAGTTGAAGGTAAATGATGGTGTAAAGAAGTTTAAGATGTATATGCAAGTCCACTTAGTCAAAAGGAGCATATACATATACACACACTTTCACAAGAATAAAAGTGGGTATATGTTGGAAAATCAACGAAATTCAAGAGGAGACAATACCAAGGGTCAATACCATGGTATTAGCCCACGATATTGAGTGGATTAATGACTATTTGATCTTGCCCAAGAGTACCATGTGTCATAAGTTGTTTTGGTCTGAGGTACTGAGAAAAGCCTAACACTATATAAGGAGGAGAAGATCATAAGGTTTGTGTGTGCAAGTAAAAGGTTTTGTCAGGAATACTTCTATTTGAAGTATATTCTATTTTATAGGGGCTATGTTTGTGATTTGAACTAAAATATTTTGTGCACCTTGAATTCAATGTTGGATCAGGATCATGACACCTGAAATGACTTATCTTTGAATGATCTGATATTGGCTGGGATAGATCTGATTATACACCCGTTTTATTCTTTAAATGTCATTATCTAGGTTTGTCTCAAGTCTGGAATAGTAGTGGAGTTATGAGTAAATATTTGTAGATCTATACGCTGGTTCATCTCGGTAAAAGTGTGTGTACATGGAGTTTCTATTCTTGCAAGTAGTGTATACAAAATAAAATCCTATTCTTGAGATCTGACTAATCTATTTGATCAATTCTATTGTTTTATTGTTGCCTGTCAATGAAGTCTTCCTAGATCTGAACGTAAAACTAAATGCATAAGGAGTTTGGTGTCTGATTGATTGACTGTCTAAGTAAGAAGGGTTATCTCTGCTATTGCCTATGTAGAGCTTTGTAAATTGACAATAGATGGTCAGTATATTGTTGGTTGGTACATAATTGATTCAAAAGTTTTACGTTTTAGTAGTTTTGAAGGTATACACAGGTTTAGTGAAAGGAAGTAGTGTATACACACAGTAAATTAGCATATACATTTTGATGCATGATTTTTGAAGTTACAGCTGGTTCTGAATGATCATGCAAGGTTCTGGGTTCAGCACAGTGTTTTGGTGATAGTGATCTGACTATTTAGATTATCTGGTTCTTGATTGATGAAATTTTAAAGTCCTACTGGGTCGAGTATGAAAATTTGATGAAACGAGGCCTTCATTTGTATTGTTGTGCACTAGGAGCATCCAGTCTGAAAATTTATGAAACATGGTGCCTAGAAGAAGAGAGAAGGTTGTAGCCTTCTGTAGGCTGGTGCCTTTGTACTAGTAATCTCATTGGCTAGTACAAGAGCTAGGGGGTCATAGCTCCCTTCCAGTAGAAGCTAGAAAATGAGAGAAGGTTGTAACCTTTTACAGGTGGGTGCCTGCGTACTGGTATGAGTCTACACCAATACAAGATTGTAAACAAATTTTCTTAATATTAAAAGAAGACAAAGAGGACAACAACATGTGGTTTTCCTCCCACATTAGGTTTCCACCTTAAATCTTGGTGTTCATGCGTGTTGCTTATGTGTGATGGTTTATTTTGTTTTTACTGCACCATTTAATAAGTTACTGATGCACTAATTAAAGATAAACACATGATAAAATGACTAAATCATAAGTTCTTTTGGTATACGTTGGTTTCTCTAATCACAATAGCATGTACACGCTAGTTCACTTCATAGAAGTAGCATATATAAATCTGTTGGGGAAATGAGAAATTATTGAACTGATAATACTGATTCACCAACCTCTCATTATTATTTCCAACAGACTGTTCGACTTCCCTCATGACTGTTTGAATTTCATGACTTTTCAACTTCACATGACTCTTTAGATTACACGTGGGTCTCTTGGACTTCCACGTTTCATTACATTGATTTACAACAGTATGGCCCACAGTAGTGATGTGGCTGGCAAAACTCATGAAACTACTGGACATGATATTGGTCATACGTTCATGCTACTGGTGGTGTGCATGTCGAGCCGTAGTGCTGCCAAGTGATGGATATCCTCTTGGTGTATCAGAGGTTCACCTCCACATGGTAAGGTTTGTGGAGTCCTCAATGGTCATTGGGTTTTCTTGATATTGCATGTGCATGTTGCTCCTTGCTTGTACCTTGGCATTCTTGACATGTTCGTCCGTTCGCAAATATATCTCCTTATCTGTTCTTTTTTTCGTCCATTCGTGAACACATCCTCGCATGTTTGTATGTTCGTGAACACATCTTCGCATGTTCGTCTGTTTGTGAAAAGTTATTCTTGCATGTTCATCAATTCACTCATCTGCGAACACATCTCCTTGCTTGCATCGTTCATTCGTCCATTCATGAATAGAGCCTTTTGCATGTACTCTCATTGTTCATCCCATTTTTTGTCACGTCATGTCTATTCATGTACATGTGTCTGCAATCACTCATGACGAGACAACATCAAATCCATAAACCTTCGAGTCTACCATGATGCATGGTCATTCATTTTTGGATGCAAGTGATTAGGAGAGAGGACAAGGCTACAAAACTACATGATGCAAGTTTCAATATGGGATGTGTTTTAACATGCATTTTATTTACCTGTAGTATTCATTTTTCATTCATGAATCACTTGAAAATATTTCAAAAAATAGATAAAAGAAAGAGGAAGAAGTGATAATGGCATATCACAAATCACTAAAGGAACAAGTAAGAATAAAAGAATCGGTGTCGATATAGCTAAGGATCAAATCAAATGAAAATATAAATGGTTATATGTAGCCATAACCAATATATGTGTGTGTGTGTGTGTGTGTGTGTGTGTGTGTTAGTGATGTGATTAAATCGCAATCGCAAATCACAGTGGGTAGTTATAACATAGCACCTCAGCTTTGGCCAATTGTGATTCGTGATAGCCGGACCCGAAACACATATATATTATGTTTTAAAGCCCCGACGGGTCCGTGATATCACATAACACTTTATATGTGTATATGGCTATGTCGATTGCAATATGTGATGGGCCGGACCCGAAAATTTTTATATTATGTTTTATAATGTCGGTGAGTCCGCCATATCACAAAGTGCCTTATACATATGTCATGATCCCGCCGATTGCGATATGCGATGGCCAGACCCGATATGGTATATATTATGTTTAATTCTTCTGGCATGTCTGTTATGTTGCATATCATTAAGTTTTGTATAGATATATCAATTGAAGGC
This sequence comes from Pinus taeda, assembly GCA_000404065.3. Lineage (NCBI taxonomy): Eukaryota > Viridiplantae > Streptophyta > Pinopsida > Pinales > Pinaceae > Pinus > Pinus taeda. The sequence continues at coordinate 63,737 of APFE030655148.1, forward strand.
ACCGATTGCAATTTGTGATATGAAGTTAATGGAGTATTGAATGGGTGAATCCAATGGATTTATGAAGCAGAATTAATTATTTTTGAGTTCCATAATAATCAAAGGTTGCGTTGATTTCACTATGTAAAGGGGAGAAATCAATGTGAGAGGAAAGTTCAAAGGAAGGTAATTAGTACGGTTCAATTGCGTTTTGGCCAATTAAAGTGCACCTGATACATGCGTAAGCCCAGATTTATGCATAAGTCAACGTCAAAAAATGTTTATTATGGTTAAAGCAGATTAATCATTATTAAAGCATCTACAGAAGAACTCAAGAGCCGATTAACAGAGCCGAAAAGCCAACATCCATTGTCATATTCTATGTTCAGTTATTTTTCATTATTTTATGTTCTTTGAGATGTCTTTACCCTCTGTGTAATATTTTGTAATAATTATTACTTCAGACAGTTAGAGAAATAGTTTTAGTAGTTTGATAGTTTCAGAGATCAGCAACTGTTTCACAATGTATAAAAAGAGGAAATTAACAAAGAAGGGGTTGTTCGAATTTTGGAGAACCTAGAGACTAAGCCACTGTATTCCTGATATAGTTATTTATTAATGAAAGAATTAGAAGTTTCCATGAATTTTTGGGTACAATTTTGTAACTTCTCTGTCATGTGTCATCTTATGTTTTCTTCGTTCAAGTATAGTAATGAAGTTGCAGGTCTTTATTTGCTTATGTAGATAAAGTTAAAATCCCTTAAAAGAGCGCTCCTATACTTGAAGTTTTCACCTTCCTTTGTAAGTTATAGATAATAGTTTATGTGTAAGGTAGCATATTATCTTTAACTTCTCAAAGGGTCGCAGATAATATTTTTTGTGTCAAGCAGCATATTGTCTATGATTCACTTCTCATTTTCATAATTCTTCTAAGTGACGGATAGTAGGTTCTGTGTTAAGAAGCATATTATCTTTAACTTCTCCTTCAAGATTTCTTCATTCATCATTTATATCTAGCAACAAATGGCATTATGAGATTTTTCGGTCACATATGTATTAAGGGTTAAAGACCAAGTTTTACAGGTCCCTCATTTAAGAATACAACAAACAATAAAGTGACAAATAAGTGACAACAAACAATAAATTTAATGTCTTAAGCACAATTTATCCACAGCTAGGAAATTGGTTTCTTAAGGTATAACATTAATTGGCGTCGCTGCCGAGGAAAGAAGACAAGAACATTTTTCCCTAGGTTTTCAATATTTTCCTCTAGTTGTTCAGTGAAGAGGAAATATTTGGCTGTTTTGAATCAAAGCGATAACTTTGTCTCCAAGAAGACCCCATACAAGATTAGACACTTCGCAAAAAAAGGTTCAAGCTCTTTCAGATCCTGAAAGGTTAGTTTCTAAGAGGGTTGGAATGTCAAAGATCCCAATTACATCAATTCCTACAATGTCTGCATCAGGCAGCAATTCACTTGAACATTCATCTGATAAAGAGTCTTCTTTTCATCATCTTCATTTCAGGAACCTAACTGTCAAGAGAAATCTTTAGAATCTGTTACTTTTCATTTATCTGCTATAGTTGTTCAACCTAAACCAATAGCCACGTTACCACCTCTACATATTTCATTTACCTCTCAGTCAGGTTCCACATATGTGGGTAATCAAAGTTCAATAAATATGGTAGCACCTGCATTTTTGATGAATAGGTATGCACCTCTTCAACAGCCATAACCATTCAATCAAATGTCGCAAGATTACCTCAAAACTCTTCCTCGTTTTTCAGGGGAAGATGAATAGACATCGGAGAATCATGTAGTATTATTTTGTTATTTTGCAGAAAGCCTAAATGTTGAACATTTAGATGTTATTCTAAGACTTTTTGTTCAGTCCTTGGATGGAGAAGCAAGGAAATGGTTTAAAGGACTTCCTAATAATTCTATTCCTTCTTGGGAAGAGATTGAACATTTATTCATCCAGAAATGGGGAGAAAAAAGAGACCATGGGTATTCATTAACAGAGTTTAATGCCATAAAGAAGAAATATGATGAAACTGTGGTCGAATTTGTCAGAAGGTTTAACAAATTGTACAATAGTCTGCCAGTGGAGATTAAGCCTCCTCCTACTGGTGCAAAAATAACTTTTGCAGGGGATTTTGAATAAAATTTTGGATTCACATTAAGGGAAAGAAGATCTCCAACCCTTGATCAGATCCAAACAGATGCATTAGAGATAGAAGCAAATCTGGTAGTGTTATAGGAAAATTTGGGCACATCAAACCTGACTTTTAGATCCATATTATTAGGGTCCATCAATCCCTAATTCAGTTGTTTTCATTCCCTAATGAAGTCAACCTACATCATGCTTTCCTCCCAAATGTTTCATGTCACCATTCATCACGAAAATGCCCCTAAGGAGATCAACACAGGTGGCCTTCTATCTGGTTGCAATGCATTGCAGGAACTACACTGTTTGGGTGTTATGCATCGCACCTAGCCTTTGTTCTACCTACGCTAAGTGAGATTCATCGAATTTTTGAAATGAATCCATTGGATTCCTCATCTAATGGATGCTTTTTGGAAGTTTCCATATGGAATGAGCTCAGTTTTGGATGAGGAAGGAGATGAATGAACCTTAATCCATTATCCCTTCCTCCATGGAACCACTTCCCAATTTTGGCAAAGCATTCATGAGGGCCATTAATGGCTTAACCTCCTCCATTCAGCTATAAATGGACCAAGCATTCAAAGGTTGGTCTAGGTTGGAATTTCATGAGCTAAGGAAATTTTGTTTGAATGAGATTTGTAAAGAGAGTAATGATATCATGTCAAATTCTTGCTTCATGAGGAGACAAGGGTTTGAAACTGGAAGGAAGATGATGAATTGAACATGGCTTCAAGGGTTGTAATCTTTCCTTTATCAATAAAGAGTTCTATGCTTTTTCCCATTCATGTGTTTATATGATGTATATTGTACTTTGGATTCTATAATATGTTTAGTTAACATATCGATATGTACGCTTTGATGGTTTTCTATCTCAGCTTGTGTGCAGGTACCTTCCAAGCGAGTTAAGTACATAATGGAGCGGTGAAAGTGGTCAAAGGGAAGAGGGAGCGAGCGAGAGATACAGGTTCGTTCTTTTGCTCCTCTTTCTTTTATCTGTTAGCTATAGGAAAATCAATGGAATTACTTTGGCTGTTGTTCTTGACTAGCTACTAGGTCTAGGGGTTAATCGTTTGAGGAAACACTAAATTTGCCCAAAACAAAATGGCGACTCCATTGGGGAACGATCGTATCCCTTATAGTAGCTTACTAATCTCTTAAAACACTATGACATATTGTACCTTCTGTTATTCATCAAATTCAGATCCAATTCACTGAAATTTGAGTCAATTTTGAGCATAAAATTGTCTTCTGTAATCAGCACAACTTTGTGACTGACACAGTGAACTGCAGTCATCCTCTGCATAGACATAGTGCGATTCAGCGCACTGTCCCTATCTATAGCCTGCACTGATCCCTTTAGGATCAGTTTTCCCATCTAGGAATTGACAACTTTTGTCAAATTTCAGTTGTTTGAAGTGCTTGTTGAGTGTAAATGAGGATTTGTCTCCAAAAATAGTCTTTTATTTCCTTATTCTAGCCCTACTTTGATTGGATTGATTAATGTTTCTTTAATGTTTTCTTTATCATTATCAGTCTATAGTCAAAGTAAGTTTTTGATCAATTATTTTTATTGATAGAAAAGTGTCGTAAAGTCGTCATTTTCTTCGTATAACAAAGTGTCATAAAGTCTTCCTTCATAAATAATCGATTGATCTATTTTTGCATTTGATTCATATTTTCGTTTAAAAGTGTTGAAAATCTTCGTTTCTTTAAAGTTGAAAGTGTTGTTCAGTCTTCCTTTCCCTTTAAGAGAAATTGTCATAAATCGTCGTTTTTTATGAAAAGAGGTCTTAATCGTTTGTGCATTAGTTTTTCTTATTGCATCATTCACATTAAGAGAAACTAAAAAAAAAACATGCATTGTGCATATTAAATTTTGTGAATGCTTGAAAGGAATGGTTTAGGGAATTGCATTAGTTTGTGCTCTTTGTTGTTTGATCCAAAAAGTACTTGTATGCCCTATCCCTCATAGCTAGGATTTTCATTGTTGAAAACAAATGGAAAGAGTGCTTCTCATTCTAGTTGCATTCTTAAGAATTTTGGAAAACATCTCATGGTGAAACCTCAAAGGAAAACCTTAAGAAAGACCAACCTAAAATTTACTTCAATTAACCTAAGAACGCATTGGAACTTAACACAAACATCTAGAGGTGTCTAGGCTAGAGACGTGTTTTGGTGTCTTTAAACCTAGTGGTTGTCGTTTTCACTGAGGTTGGGTGATTCCTCCTCTCTGATTCGATAAGTACTAGTACGGACTTGTGCTCCCTATATCGTCGAGTGTATAGTGGGAGACTCTAATATGTTGAAATCCTTTATCCCTAGGAAGTCGAATCTACCGCCTTACTGATTGTAATGCACCGAACACAGCATTCGAGAAGATTGACTATCGTACGTTAAATCCTTGGTAATTTCTCTTTCATTTACCACCAAGGTGTATATTGCAGTTTTGTAATTAGTTTGGTAAACCCTCTTGTCTAGAATCTCTAGAGTAGTCACTTTCGTTCATTTTTTACTCCTTAAAAGAAAAGGTTCATCTGAGAACTTGTCCTTTCAGGTTCATTAAACATTGAAGGCAACTAGAGTCATCTTTTGCTTTTTCTCGACTCTTTAAAAATGAAAAAGCAAAGTTGTGTTCCAGTGTCGTAAAACTTAAATGACTGTAAATAACATCCTCGACTCTCACTCCTTATTTGATCTTAGGTTGAGACATGGTGACAAATCTGGAGTCCATCGATTAAGGAATTCCTTTTGATGGGAATCCTATTCATTTTCCTCCATTTGGAAATATTGGTGCTCCATATATGGCTACATTGTCCCTTCCGGGATTTACCATTGACTTTCTAGTATGGTTGTTTTCAACCTCCTTGGTTCAAAATGTCGTGATTTCTCGGTAATCGAGTACACCTCCAACTAGACAAAATCAACCTCCAGTTGATCCTAAAGTTAAACCTTTGCCTTCTTCCTTGGTTGTTTCTTTCTCCCCTTCTTCCTCTTCACCTGGTGAGCATTGGTACTAGTAACCAAGTAGCTAAGAAGAAGAAGAAACAAGTTCAGCAAAGGGGCAACCAAGAAACCATTGCTTTGAATGCAACATCTGATGAGAAACCACCCGTTAAGCCTCAAAAATTTCTACACCCATGCAAACTTTGTGTGGGAGACCATCTTCTTCAAAATTGTCCTGATATTCCTCAGATCTTAGAAGAATGGTCTTCCCATTCACATCATCTTGTGTCATCAACTTCTAGAGATCATGTTGGTGACACGCCATCAACTAGTGGCAGTAAAGATCATGGAAAGAAGGGAAAACTTAAGTTTCCATGTAGGTTATGTGAAGGGAATCATCCCATTCACCTTTATCCCTATCTGGATGAAGCCAAACAAGTGTTGGATAACCATCCTACTTCACCACAACGACTTCCATCTGATTACAGGAAACTTTCCCTAAATCCTTCACTAGTTGATGAATTGACTGACTCAAATCAACCGTCGATCAAACCCACTCTCTCTAAAAGTGAATCCTATGAGTCCATACCCAACCCAAATCAATAGTTTGAGGGAACAATTTACCCAATTTCACCTTCAGTAAATCGTACCCATCCCGAAGAGAGTGAAAATGATACCACTCAAGTTCTTTTTATTTCTTCAAATTCAAATGAGCTTGGGGGCAATCTGCTTGTTCCATCAAGACAAGAGGAAAATCCTCCAGTTCTTGTAACTCAAGGGGTTAATCCTCCCGTTTCTATGTTACCCCCTACAATTAGTCTAGACACTTCCTTTGATTGGAATCGACTGGATGGATTTTGCCTTCCTTCTTATGTGCCCTTCCAGATCATAATACAAGTTTGTAATATGATTGTATCTGGAACTATTATAGATGAAGGTGCATCTGTGAGTATCCTTTCATCAACTGCTTGGCAAGCACTCAGTTCACTGCCACTTGTGCCTGTTACCCAGAATCTGTTGGATTTTAATAGAGGAACGAGTCAACCATCTAGGTATCCTACCTCGCTTACCCATTAATTTAGGAGGAAAAATCATTTATCTAAATGTGATGGTAGTCTCAGGCCCTTTAGATTATAATTTACTTCTTGGGTGCAACTATGTTTATGACATGGGAGCTATTGTTTCAATATTCTTTCGAGTGATTTGTTTCCTGCATGAAGGCAGGATTGTCACTATTGACCAGCTTTCATTTCCCGGTCCAAATATGGCTCCTAGTCAACCATCTTCCCTAATTGGTCCTTTTGTACCAATGGTATCGTCCCCACCATAGGTTAATTATGTGGTAACTTGTTCCATACCTACATCAACTAACAATCAAATCAATGATGTTGTACAACATGTATTGGGGGCATCGGAACCAGATCTCTCCTTCATGGCCTCTTATGGGTTGTAACCAAGGAATATAAGGATAGTTCATGGTCTTGTGTTAACCTCGTTAAAGAATGAAATAAGGAATATGAGCATAGTTTTTTTACTGTGTCAACCTCATTAAAAAATGAAACAACTCCCCGAGGATAGCTCGTTGTCTTTGTCAACCTCGTTAAAAAATGAAACCAAGGATATGAGGATAGTTATTTTGCTGTGTCAACCTCATTAAAAAATGAAACAGGTCCATGAGGATAGTTCCTGGTCTTGTGTCAACCTTGTTAAAAAATGAAACAAGGAATCTAAGCAGAGTTCCTTGTCTTGTGTTAAGCTCATTAAAAAATGAAACAAGGTCCCCTGGAGCAAAGTTCCAAGTCAAGTATTTGAGTAGATCTTGTAAAATCCTAGTCGAGTCTTTCACTTGATCTCGTAAGTGAACCTTCATTCCATCCACCTAATAGCCATAAGTAGTTTACTTAGGTGAATGTAATGAAGCTTGGGGGGCATGCACCTAGTGGTAAAGTTAAGTTTCCCTGTAGGCTATGTGAAGGGAATCACCCATTCACCTTTGTCCCTATCTGGATGAAGCCAAAAAGGTGTTGTATAACTGTCCTACTTCACTCCAATTACTTCCATCTGGTTACAGGAGACTTTCCCTTTCATCATGCTGGGGACATTTAAACCAATCTCAAGCATAGTTTTTCATTTCAAGCTTGTGTAAAAATGAAACTAAGTCCATGCATAGTTTTTTGTTTCAAGCTTGTGTAAAAATGAAACTGAATCCAAGCATAGTTTTTCGTTTCGAGCTTGTGTAAAAATGAAATTGAATCCAAGCATAGTTTTTTGTTTCAAGCTTGTATAAACATGAAACTGAATCCAAGCATAGTTCCCTATGGTTCAAGCTTGTGTAAAAATGAACCCATTTCCATTTTAACCATTGTGATTGCCATTCTATCAACCTTTTTGTCATATAAGCCTTAGTTGTTTTCGTCCCATCACCACCATCCCTTTGGCCAATCATATGCTTTCACTTGGTTGTGTTACCCTTTTTGAGGAATAGTTGCAGTGAGTGGTCTTATTAGTCAGCCTCCTCACATAAATCAACATGTTTTGAGAAGTTCCAACATCACCAGAACCAGTTGCTACCTTAGACACCATTCATTCCTCAAAATGGAGTCCTCTTTAAGATCTTTTCAAACTTTCTAAAGATGAAAATATTGCCGAGCACTTGTCGTTTCTAGCTCGTTAATGGATTAGAATCGATATCTACTCAATATAGTTTTACCCCTTCTTCGATCTGAGATAGATTAACTACAAAAAATGTACTCGTTGGTCAAACATGATCAATAGGTTCTCTCTTGTATTGTTTTATGCTTTTTTGGGCTTGAGAGACAAATGTACAAAAAATAACTTTTGGAGTTTTCTTTTAGTCCCTTTTAAGATTCTCTAAATATGAAAAGGACTAAGTTATCTTTGTCGTTAAACTCGTTAAAATTATTAAATAGCGACAAACTTGTCCATCTAGACAAGACCGAGTTTCACCTTTGCTAGACTTGTTAAAACATCAAATAGCGATGGATTCGCCCGAAGGGTGAAATATACAACAAGCATATGTTATCCTCCTCAAGATTGAGTAAAAATATAAATGTACTCATCAGAAATGACTGGTGAAAATGGGAAAATGCTAGGAACACTTTATGGTAGCAGGTCGCTCTTGAACATGACACTTTCACCTCATCACCGTGACTATGTGGGTTGGGTCATTCAGCTTGATGGTTATCATATCATTGGTCTATCATACCATCCATATCTTTGTTTTGGGTCAATGCTACTAATTCACTTCAGTGTTGTCGATATGTTCAAGAGAAATCATTCAGTTCAAAACTTCATCCTTTACAATACAGTAAACCTTCATTTTCATGATTGCCATTCCTAAACCTTGTGTCGTCAGTCAATGTTTCATCTCTAAAATCATTTGCCTCGTTTTGCATCATTGATGTGGGATACATCATGGCCCTCTTGCGATGAGTCACTTCTTTTCGGCATTAGCACATCATCCAAGAAGTTGACTTAGAAACACCCCTTCGGTACCTTGAGACTTGCATACATCAATGGCAGGTTTCTCACTTCCGGCAATACATTGACATCACTGGCCTTCGACTGAAGGACTTCATATGGTGTTCGACATCAAATCATTTATTCACAACATGCAAAATGTATTGCAGTACCTTGAGGGTCATTATCATTATCGGTGATTCCTCTCGCGTCGGTTAACAACTTACATCATTGGCTGGTAATCAAACAATGTCTCTCCATGTTCGACTTTAGATCATCTATACACATGGTTAGACTTGTACATTGAGTGAAAGATTGGATGAGATTGAAGACCTTGGATCTAGTTTCATCCATTCGGGTTGCAATATATTTTCAGGAGTACTATATCAAATGTACAAATGGCCTTACATTCATGGTCATCCATTAATGGGTCTATATCTGTAGATGACTATATTTGTACATGTAATGAAATTTTATAAGCTGAGTATGGGTATGCCTTCCCTCAGCTAGTTTGTGAGAAAAAAAATCAAAGTATCATTATATATGTATTGTAACTTATGCAGGTCTCCTTCCGTTTTGAAACCTTCTCTCCAAATGGTAAAGCATCTCACTCGACATGTTTATTTTCGACTTCATGCTTTAGGGGGCAACTGTTATAGGATAAATTGAGCACATCAACCCTGGCTTTGAGATCTGTATTATTAGGGTCCATCAATCCCTAATTCTGTTCTTTTCATTCCCTGATGAAGTCAACCTAAATCATGCTTGCCTCTCAAAAGTTTCATGTCACCATTCATCAAGAAAATGCCCCTAAGGATATTAGCGCAGGTGGCCTTCTATCTGGCTGCAATGCATTGCAGGAACTACACTGTCTTGGTGCTATGCATTACACCTAGCCTTTGTTCTACCTGCACTGAGCGAGATTCATCGAATTTTTGAAATGAATCCATTGGATTCCTCATCCAATGGATTCTTCTGGAAGTTTCCAGATGGAATGAGCTTTCTTTTGGATGAGGAAGGAGATGAATGAACCTTAATCCATTATCCCTTCCTGCATGGAACCATTTACCAATTTTGGTAAAGCATTCATGAGGGCCATTAATGGCTTAACCTCCTCCATTCAACTACAAATGGACCAAGCATTCAAAGGATGTTCTAGGTTGGAATTTCTTGAGCTAAGGAAATGTTGTTTGAATGAGATTTGTAAAGAGAGTAATGATATCATGTCAAATTGCTTCTTCATGAGGAGAGAAGGTTTTGAAACTGGAAGGAAGACATTGACTCAAACATGGCTTCAAGGATTGTAATTTTTCCTTTATCAATAAAGAGTTCTATGCTTTTTCCCATTCATGTGTTTATATGATGTATATTGTACTTTCGACTCTATAATATGTTTAGTTAACAGATCGAAATGTATGCTTTGATGGTTTTCTATCTCAGCATGTGTCTAGGTACCTTCCAATAGAGTTAAGTACAGAAGGGAGCGACGAAAGTGGTCAAAGGGAGGAGAGATCGAGCGAGAGATACAGGTTGGTTCTTTTGTTCCTCTTTCTTTTATCTGTTAGCTATAGGAAAATCGATGGAATTACTTTGGTTGTTGTTATAGACTAGCTACTAGGTCTAGGGGTTAGTCGTTTGAAGAAACAATAAATTTTCCCAAAACAGGTAGCTTCAGGAAAAGCACGAGAGACACAGCCTACGCAAGACAAGGGAAAAGCAAAGATTGAATCCTCTCAAAGTCAAACATTGGAGGATATGAGTAATGTAATTAAAACTTTGTCAGATAAGTTAAATAAATTAGAGTTAGAAAATAAGAGTTCTCAAATACAAAGACAGTATAATAAGAACTTTAATCCCCAATACATAAGACAACCTTCGCAAATCTTACAAAGGGAAAGAAAAGATCAAGATCAGATTCAAGCACAATTATATATAGAAGCAGATCCTGGTGAATAACAGCCTGAAGATCAAATTTCTACATTATATGCAGTAGATGAAGATGAACTTGGTATCGAAGGAGAAGAATATGTATATGATGAAACATATGCCATTCATGATGTAAATGAAATTGATGAATATTGGAAACAATTTTCTAATTTTATGCAGGCTGAACTACATAAGAAGTATGACTTAAGATCCAGGAAAATATCAAGAAATCAAGAAAATGAAAGTGAGCAGAAAATTTCAACTTCCTCATGGAAGGTGACTCCACAAGAATCTCAGCTTGCGAAACAAGTAAATAAAGGAAAGCAACAACATAATGCAAATGGAAAGACACAGATACTTCAAGGTGAGCCTTCTCAATATCAAACCGAAAAATTTCCTTTAGAGAAGCTTGTCTCAATTCCTCAAGTAATTCAAGTCATGAAGAAAGGTGAAGATGAGAATGAAAGGACTGCTAAATAGGGTCACTTGTTTAGTCTTACTAAGCAGTTGGAAAAGGTAAGAATACAAGTTCCCTTTATAGAGTTGGCAAAAACACCTATTTATCAAAAGGAGATTACTGAGTTTATTAATTTAAAAGAAAATGAGAATATAAATGACACTGTAAATTTGAAAGAAGATAAACCAGTAGTGATTTTTGGTCCACATGTATAGGAAGTAGATTCTTCAATACCTCCATTTTATATTTCCTTATTGTTCCATGATTTCCTCCTACACAATTGTATGTTTGATTCGGGAGCTTCACATAATCTTATGCCTTTGTTAGTTATGAAGCAACTAAATCTACAAGTTACAAAACCTTATAGGGACTTGTATTCTTTTGATTTAAACAAAGTCCAGAGTCTGGGGGTTATTAAGGATCTGGTAGGGTCACTAGCCCAAATTCTAGCTAGAATCTTGGTCATGGATGTAGTAGTAGCAGATATTCCTGCTAGATTTGGAATGCTTCTGTCTAGGTCCCGGGGGGGCAAATTGGATGGTGTTTTGAAACTAGATTTTATATATGCTGTTATACCGATTTTTTGTGGGGAAGAAAGGAGATTGTACACAGAAACCAGATTTGTAAAAACAATTACAGAAAATGGAGCAAGTAATTCACCTGTATATAGCGACGAGAAGGATGATTTTACTTGATTCACACTACATGATAATGCAGAGCTGGTTGAAGATAACCAGAAGCATCTTACTTCAGCCAATGCAATTACAGAGCTGCAAACCGAAGGAGTGCAGAAATTCTTCTTTGATGGAGCTTATTCCAAGGAAGGAACAGGTGCTAGTTTTATTCTAATTGCGCTTGGAGGTAATATGTTCCCTTTTTCTTTCAAATTAGAGTTTGAGGTAACAAAAAATGTGGCGGAATATGAGTCCCTAATTATTGCACTACAAAAAGCTAAACAGATGGGAGTTATGTCAATTTCTACTCTTCAAGAGTTGATCGTTAAGCAAATAAAAGATCCCTTCCAAACAAAGTAACCTAGGCTTACAGCTTACAGAAATGAGGTATGGGATTTGATTGAGAACTTTTTTGAAGCTTTTAACATTCAATTTATTCCAAGAGAGGAAAATAAATTAGAAGATTCATTGGCTATAGCTGCTAGTACTTTCAAGCCTCCTACTAATCCAAGACTAAGATATGAGGTAGAAATGAGACACAAACCTTCTGTTCTTGATAATGTTAAAAATTGGCAAGTTTTTGAAGATGATCAGTAGATTAAAGAGTTTTTGACTATGGTCGAAGAGTTTGAGGACACAAAAATTGATCAAGGTGAGGAAGGGACAACAAAGATTGCAGAAGTTAGTGGTTTAAAAGATTCAATAGCAAATCAGAAAATCTTTCAATTGAAGGATAATATTCTGCTAAAGGGACTTGTTCCTCTTGAAAGGATTTTTAATTCCAATGATGTGGTTGTTGACTCGGGGAAAATTTCACAAGATGACCATATTCAGGATCATAACATTGGAACTCAGGAGAAACCCAGGTTAATAAAATTATATGGTGGAGTTTCACCTAATTTTCAAGAGAGATATATTAAAATTTTCAAGAATTATGTTGATGTCTTTGCATGGTCCTATGAAGATCTCAAACCTTATGATGTAAATATTATTCAGCATAAAATTCCTTTGAAGGAGGGAATTAAACCCTTCAAACAAATGCTTAGACAAATAAATCCATTGCTTCTACCAGCAATTGAAAAGGAGGTCAAAAAGTTTCTTGATGCTAAAATAATAGTTCCACTCAGGTATTCTGATTGGGTAGCTAATTTAGTGCCTGTGAGAAACAAAAATGGAGAAATAAGGTTATGCGTGGACTTCAGAAATCTCAATAGGGCTTCTTTAAAAGATAACTATCCATTGCCTAAAATGGATCATGTACTACAAAAGGTAACCGGATCTTTTAGAATGTCAATGCTGGATATATTTTCTAGGTATAATCAGGTGGCTATGAATAAGGATGATCAGAAAAAGATGGCATTTACAACCCCCTGGGGAACCTTAATGTATGCCAGAATGCCTTTTGGATTGATGAACACAGGTGCTACATTTGAGAGGGCTATGGACATTGCTTTTGTGGGAGATAAATTTGTAGTAATATATTTGGATGATATTACTATTTTCTCCAAGTCCGATGAAGAACATTTGGACCATTTGAAAAAGACTTTTGACAAATATAGAAGATTTGGGCTTTCCCCGAATCCTAAGAAATCCATTTTTTCTCTGTAAGAAGGAAAACTATTAGGGCACATTGTTTCCAGAGATGGAGTAAAGATAGATCCAACCAGAGTACAAGCTGTGTAAAAATACCACTGCCTAGAAGTAAAAAGGATATCCAAAAATTTCTGGGAAAGATAAACTTCCTAAGACGATTTGTGTCCAACTATGCGAAAATCATAAAAGATGTTATTGATATGCTGAAGAAGGAGAATGAAGTGCTTTGGACAAAAGAAGCTAGAGAATCATTTTCCAGTATTAAAGAAGCATTCCAAGCAGCTCCAATCCTAAGCAGCCCTGATTATCAAAAGCCTTTCCAAGTTTTTTCATTTGTGTCATTGTTTAGTCAATTTAGTGTTATCTAAATTGCTAGTATTAATTGTCAACCCGGGGTTCGTAAACTGATGAAGTGTGGTGCACTATATGTGCTTAGTTAACCTCTTTCTTACTTCGC
>APFE030655148.1:79491-94790 GCA_000404065.3 Pinus taeda
GTAGTGAAATGGAGGTGAAATGGAGGTGATATAATGGACATAATAGTGAAAGTGTAATGGAAATGAATGACATTTTCAAGACTCAACAGTCATCAAATTCAATAGCCATTGTCTTGTTGCATAAAAATGATGAAGAGAAAGAACAACCAATTGCATTCTTCAATAAGATTCTTAGGGACGCTAAGCTTAAATATAATATTATTGAGAAACAGGTATATGCTTTGGTAAAAGCCCTGAAATCTTTTAGAATTTATGTGCTACATTCACAAATCATTGCTTATGTGCCAAATGATGCAGTAAAAGATGTGTTAGTACAGGCTGATATTGAAGGCAGAAGAGGAAAATGGATAGCCAAGATCCAATAATATGATTTGGAGATAAAACCCACAAATTTGGTGAAAGGGAAAGCATTGGCAAAAATGTTGACAAAATCAAACTTTCAAGCATTGGGAATCAACCTACTGACACCTATGGATGAAGGAGCAGCTAAAGAAAATGAAGGAAAGCAAGACCCAGGTATGAAGATCAGGCATAATTTTTTGTGTTTAGAATGGTATAAGCATATAATTCATTATTTGTGCTTTCTTTCCTGCCCCCAATCTCTAGATAGAACAAAGTATAGAGCACTAAATATCAAAGCACAAGCATATATGATTGTGGAAGGCAGTTTATACTCGAAGGATCCTGTTGAATTTTATTACTATGTTTAACAGAGGATGATTTTACAGGAACAATCAAAGATTATCATGAAGGGTTATGTGGAGGACATTATAGTTGGAAAATGACTGCACATAAAACCCTTCAAGCAGGATTTTATTGGAGTACTTTATTTGCTGATACATATAAGTTTGTTAGAAGCTGTCAGAAGTGTCAGCTTTTTGCTAAAAAGAACATATTAGCCCCTTTACCTTTGATCCCAGTCTTCATAGAGGAACCATTTATACAATGGGGATTGGACTTTGTCGGAGAGATCAATCCACCTTCAAGTGGACAACACAAGTGGGCTCTCACAGCAACTGATTACTTCACCAAATGGGTAGAGGCTATACCTACTATGAAAGAAAATGATTAGATAGTAATGAAGTTCTTGGAGGAGAATATTTTCAGCAGATTTGGATGCCCCATCAAAATTATAACAGTCAATGCTCAAGTCTTCAATTCAAGTAAGTTCATTGCTTTTTGTCACAATTTTAATGTTATTTTGTCCCATTCAACAACTTACCATCTGCAGGGAAATGGATTAGTTGAATATACTAACAAAACTTTGATGAAGATCCTTAAGAAAACCATTGCAGAAAATTAAAGAGACAGGGATTCTAAGATAAAGTTTGCTCTATGGGTTGCTAGAGTAACTTCAAGAAGATCTACAGGGAAATCACCTTTCGAATTAGTATATGGCACTCAAGCTCTGTTTCCAAGTGAGCTTGTGAAGCCAGTGATTGCAACGATTCAAGAGGCGAAAGAAGAACCAAATGCTTTGATAAGAAGAATGAATAAAGTAGTGGAGCTAAGTGAGAACAGGGACAAGGTAAGAGACAACTTGATTATGTATCAGTCCAAGATGAAAATTATTTTTGATAGAAAAGCGAAGGAAATTGACCCTAAAGTTGTAGATTTAGTATTAAGATGGGATACTAGAAGGGAAGATAAGGGTAAGCATAGCAAGTTTGATCCTCTCTAGTATGGTCCTTTTAGAATTTTTGAAGCAAGATCCAATAACACTTTCATTCTTGAGAATCTTGATGGTGAAATTCTACAGCTGCCTATCAACATGCAATACCTCAAGCATTACTTTGAGTTCTGAAAAATAATAGTCTTTCATTGTAAATACCAGAGTGAAATTAGTGTACAAATACCATAGAATTTAAATTTATGCAAAGCAATATATGACTCCATGCCCGAGGTGAAGGCACTAATCTGCAGTTCTTAGTGCTTCTATGGAAAAATGACTATCCCCAGGTGGAGCCAAATGTTGTAACATGCATTTCTGTTACCTGTAGTATTCATTTTTCATTCAAGAATCACTTGAAAATATTTCAAAAAATAGATAAAAGCAAGAGGAAGAAGTGATAATGGCATATCAAAAATCGCTAAAGGAACAAGTAAGAATAAAAGAATCAGCCTCGGTATAGCCAAGGATCAAATCAAATCAAAATATAAGTGGTTATATGTAGCCATGATATGGCATAACAATTTATACATGTGTATATGTCTATGCCAATTGTGATATGTGATGGGCCCGACCCGAAAAACTTTATGTTACATTTTATAATGTCGGCGGGTCTACTGTATCACAAAAGCACCTTATGCATATTTCATGGTCCCGCTGATTGTGATATGCGATGGCTGGACCTGATATGGTATATATTATGCTTAATTCTTCTGGCGCGTCTGTTATCTTACATATCATTAAGTTTTGTATTGATATATCAATTGAAGGCGTCGACTGTGATTTGTGATACGAAGTCAATGGAGTATTGAACAGGCAGATTCAATGGATTTATGAAGAAACATTAATTCTTTTTGAGTTCCATAATAATCAAAGGTTGTGTTGATTTTGCTGTGTAAAGGGGAAAATCAATGTTAGAGGCAAATTCAAATGAAGGTATTTAGTGTGGTTCAATTGTGTTTTGGCCAATTAAAGCACACCAGATACATGCGTAAGCCCAAATTTATACACAAGTCAAAGTCAAACACTGTTTATTGTGGTTAAAGTGGATTAATCATTATTAAAGCATCTACAGAAGAACTCAAGAGACGATTAACAAAGCCAAAAAGCCAGCAGTCATTGTCATCTTCTATGTTCAGTTATTTTCTGTTATTTTATGTTCTTTGAGATGTCTTTACCCTCTGTGTATTATTTTGTAATAATTCCTATTTTAGATAGTTAGAGAAATAGTTTTAGTAGTTTAATAGTTTCAGAGATCAACAATTGTTTCACAATGTATAAAAAGAGGAAAATTTACAGAGAAGGGTTTGTTCGAATTTTGGAGAACCTTGAGACTAAGCCTCTGTATTCCTGATATAGTTGTTGACTAATTAAAGAATCAGAAATTTCCATGAAATTGTTGGGTATAATTTTGCAACTTAAATGTCATGTATCATCTTATGTTTTCTTCTTTCAAGTATAGTAATGAAGCTATAGGTCTTTATTTTCTTATGTAGATAAAGTTAAAATCCCTTAAAAGAGCGCTCCTATACTTGAAGTTTTCACCTTCCTTTCTAAGTTATAGATAATAGTTTCTATGTAAGGCAACATATTATCTTTAACTTCTCTAAGGGTCGCAGATAATAGTTTTTGTGTCAAGTAGCATATTTTCTATGATTCAATTCTCATTTTCATAATTCTTCTAAGTGATGGATAATAGGTTCTGTGTTAAGCAGCATATTATCTTTAACTTCTCCTTCAAGCTTTCTTCATTCATCATTTATATCTAGCAACAAATGGCATTCTGACATTTTCTGGTCACATATGTATTAAGGGTTAAAGACCAAGTTTTCTAGGTCCTTCACTTAAGAATATAAAAAACAATAAAGTGACAAATAAGTGACAACAAACAATAATCATTAATGTCTTAAGCACAATTTCTCCACAGCCAAGAAATTGGTTTCTTAAGGTACAACACGTTGATTGCTGAGTCGTGTTGTATGAGCTGTGTCGTGCTATCATGACCACCATGCTGAGTAGTTCCTAGGTCTAGTACTTACATATTGTTTTAGGCTTGTGTGCCACGGATGTTATTATGGACATACATGTTGTTTTTTGGGGTTTTGATGTATCAAAAATTCTCACACACACACATATATATATATATGTGTGTGTGTGTTTTATTTTCCTATTTATTATGGTACAAATGGTTTGTCTTGTCTTTTACATGTTTCACAAATGTCTATCCAACACGTAATTACCTAATGCGTCTGTTAATGTATTCATGCATCTAGGAATATGATGATATCTAATATAATCAAAATGTCTTTCCAACAGACGGATACGAAGATACATTCATAATATTTGAGGGTCCTGGGGGAATATTTCCTGTTGAGTTGAAGGACAACAAGCTGTGAATCCAGGTTGACAACCAATTCTCTGATACCGAGAGTGATGGCTTCTGATAACAGTTCGATGACCACACTGTATTCAGCAATGTTGTTGGTTGTACGACCTAGGCAGATACCTTGAAGGTCAATCAACTCAGCGTTAGGGTCGTAGGTAGCCCATGTCGTGGATGATATGTTCCGGGTACTTCGGCAAGCACCATCGACGAAACCAACATGAGGAGCTATGAACACCTGTAAAGAAAGAAAAGCATAGTAAACAAGAAGGTTGTTTGAAAACTTATAACACAAAACCACACTGTAAAGAAATGAATCACACACTAATGTACATAAGTAACCATGCAAGATGACCTAAGCATAGTACTTTTTGAGGTAATGCCCATTTTGGGGCTTATTGAGAGGATTTCCTTCATAATCAATAAGTTCACTGGTTTCTTTCTGCAAAATGCATTTTACAATATAAGGCACATGCCACATAGGTTCAAACTTGTCTTCCCCTAGCTTATTGTTAGCTTGGTCATATAGCAGGACCAAATCACCCTCAGAGAAAGTGCAAGGGGAGAACAACTGGCTGAAATGGGTTTTGACCCATTTCTTTTGTGCTTCGATGACCATGGCAGCAAGACAACGAGTCTCGTCCAGTCGTTCTAAATATAAGAGGCGTTCCTCTTGAGGTGATGTTTCAGCGAGGAGTTCAACAACTAACTTAAGTGAAGGAATCTAACATTTGATTGGAAATGTTGCTTCTAGACCATAGACCAGCTGGAATGGTGTCAAACCAGTTGCATCTTTGGTTGAAGTTCGGTAGGCCCACAGAGCTGAAAAAAGCATGAGATCCCGTGCCCAGAAATCACACCGACCGAGGGCGAAAAAAATTCTCAAAAACCTCCCTAAAAATCCTAAAAAATGACTAAAAACATAAATAAATGGCATGAAAATGGAGCTCAGGGCTTCGACTATTACCTAGAACTAATGGCTCGCCAATTGATCTCCCATATCTCCTACAATCTGCTCCAGAAAATCTAGGGAAAAAGTGGGTAAAAAGTCTTCACTACAAAGGTAAAATGGTAAATGGTAAAAATATATTTACTTTTCCCCTTTTTATTCATTTTCTCATGAAACATATTAGGTTTTGTAAATATTTTGACCTATTTTGCCTCAAGGACTCAATAATACACTTTTCCTTGCTTGTGCAGCAACAGGTGATGGATGTTCAACAATGACGATGAGTCACGTTTCAGCTCTTTTCTTGACTCGTTAAACTCATATGAAAAGATTGCCAAGTATTTTTTCCATTTTTGACTCGTTAAAGAGAATAAAAATGGAGGTCCACTTTCAGCGCTTTTCCGACCTTTTAAAAATGAAAAGATTGCTGAGTATTTTTCCCTTTTTGGCTCGTTAAAGAGAATAAAAATTGGGGGTCCGCTTTCAACTCTTTTCCAACCCTTTAAAAATGAAAATATGGTTGAGCCCTTATCATTTTGAACTCATTAATGGATGTGAAATGTCATGTCCCTAGTAGAAGTTTACCTGTTTTTGAGCTGGGAGGCACTATTTACGAAAAAGGTACTCCTTGATTGAAATGATCAAGTGGTTCTCTCAAGTATTGTTTTCTACCCTTTCAGGCTCGAGAGACACAAATGTATGAAAAGGGACCATGTGGAATTTTATTTTACATGTATTTTTCAAACTCTCTAAACATGAAAAAGGTACCGAGTTACACCTTTGTTGAACTCGTTAAACTATTAAACAACATCGGATTCGTCACCATGATGAACACGAGCTTCTCCTTCGTAGGGCTCGTTAAACTTACTAGGTTAAATTCATCCGAAGGATGAACTTACAATGCAAGCATATGCCATCCCCTTCAAGCTTGCGATTAAAAAATAATTGGGGTACTCAGTAGAAATGGTGTGGGAAAATTTGGAAATCTATCGAGTCATGTAGGCAACTTACTACTGAACATGACACTCTTTGCTTCGTGTTGGGTTGGGATATCCTCCTTTTATCATTGACATTCCTAGGTTTGGGTAGTTCATTTTTGCCTTCCATTTGATCTCTGCCATGTTATCATGACCACCAATCCTATGGATCCCAAAGCTTCCAAACTTCCAGTTGTGTCACCGATATGTTCAAGAGTTGTCCTTCTGTAGTTACACTTACCTTTGTTTCTCTGTATCATCCAAAATCATTTTTCATCCTCTCGTCTCACGTCGATGATGTGGGCTTCATTATGGCCCTCCTTCGACACGGTCACTTTCCGTCAACTTCAAGTCATTATTTGGGAAGTTGACCGAGAGACTCCCTTCCAGTACCTGAGAGCTCGCATGCCCTAATGGCAAGTTCTTCGCAATTTATTACAAGTTCACATCATTGGCTTTCGATCGAGTGATTTCATGGGTGTTTGACTTCACTTCCTGTATTCACAATCCATGAAATGTGTTGATAGTACCTTGAGGTTCATTGTCATTATTGGTGGTTTCTCTCGCACTTGTTAATAGTTTACATCATGTACTGTTAATCAAGTGACTTTCTAGCATGCTCGACATCAACACATCTATTCGCATGTTAGAATCTGTACTTTGATTAGGTCGTGTTGGAGCGCAAGACCCTGGGCTTAGATTAAAAAAAGTCTGGGTTCCGAAGAGGTGTGACATGGTTATGATGATATGCATGTCTCTTTCACATGGTTGGTTATGACCAAACCATGAGTTATCATATGTGATCCTTCTCATTATCGGATGCTTGAGACCATACCTTGGTCTCATTATGATCCTCCTTGACGGATGGTTATGCCCATGCCTAGATCCATTTACATGATCATTCTTTGGATGGCTACGTCCGTGCCACGATTAATGTATTATTTGATAAAGATCTCACCTTATGTATATGTAGTTTTACTTGCTTGTAGGTTTTCCAATGGCAGACTGGTTCCCCGCACTGATTTATAAATTATTTCATCCCTCACTTCGGCTCGACCTTCACACTTTAGGGGGAATTTGATACATAGCATTTTGTCACTGTCCCTGTACTACCCATTCCTTGATCCTGGAGGACCTCTACGGTGAACCCCGCATGCTTTGCCTTCATGGAGAAACTCCCATTATGTCCCTCTTCATGAGAAAATCATTTTCGTTCTGCACTATTTCCCCTAAAACTTCAGTTTTGCCCAATTTAGAAGACTGGTGTTAATGATCTTTGTCTCCCCCACACCGATGTGTAGAGATTAGCACTATTCCTCGCATCAATTATGTTGACTAAGTTGTGTTCCAATTGTGCCAGTCTCGTTATGGAATTTTTTTTAAATTAGAGCTGAGGCTTCTATCTCTAGAAGCTTCATAAGAGAAGTCTAGTAAATGGTTTGGCCATATGGGGTCAGCGATGACAGTTTGGGATCCTTTCCCTTATAATGATGGAACTAACCCAAGGGATAAGTCCTTCTCCCATGAGAAGAGCATCCATCTCCCATCCATCTTTCCTATATAAACCTACCTTCTTCCCAAGCACAGACTAGTGTGAAAATCAGAGTAGAGTTTTGGCTGAGTGCGAATATACTATTTTAGACAAGAAAGCTATTACTAGTTGTAGCCATATAGTTCTATGAGGAAGAAGTGTGTTTGGTTTCGAGTGAAGCATAAAGAGAAGAGCCTTTAAACTATTATTGTTTGAAGCCATCATGGAGTGCTAGCAGAAGTGTGTGGGAACTTGGTCTTGTCAAAGGAAGACTGCGACGTCAAGATGAATGGTTGTAATCTCTCCTTGATATTAATATATGCAACTATCGATTGATTTCCTACATGTTTTTTAATATTACATATTTGTTTCTTGATGCTTCTGGACTCATTAAGTAGGTTGAATTTCAATTTGTCTATTATTATGTTTGTGTGTTGTTGTTGTTTACTTCTTTCAAGAACTTGTAAGGAAGCGAGATATTGTTGGAGCGAGCAAGCGAGGACATCATCAAACAGGATGAGCGACCAATAGGTAGGCCCTCTTGATTGGTTCTAACCTAAGGAAATATTCCATAGAATGTATCTGTTGTGGCTAGACCCGTTATCAGGCTATAGGAATTTGTTCATGTCCGCACATAAAATTTTACTTCACCACACCTGCCACTAAGGACTGCAAAAGAACTATTGGATCCAGAGATCAACGATTTAGGAATTACATCAGAAGCATCGGAAGAGGAACTCGATGGAGGCAGATCAAGGGTCATCGGGCGCTAAACTTGTGCAAGCTTTAATCAAAGAGAAAAGGCGGGAATAAGTAGGAGTGGTATTTCGGGTGGTGATTAAGCGGTAAGTAGTTTCAGGAGGGAACCCTCCGATTCCACTCACTGTTGGACACGTTGCAATTAGGTGGAGCCAGAATATTGCTTTATCGGGCGGGTATTCTCCGCGTGATTTTCCCACCCAAAATCCTTATACACCATTGGATCTTTTGCGTGTGGATCGATGGTTGTGGAGATTCGTGTAGGTTGAATGATCAGTGTTCAGTGGTGTCCGTCAGATTTGACAGAGGAAATCTACAGTGGAGATTGAGCCTAAAAAGGTAAGTTTTGATAATCGCGCCAAGGTTGTGGAAAAGCGGAAATTGAGTCCCATGTGTTTGTATTTATGTTCTCCTTTTCCAATGTTAGGTGCGGGTTTTGGTTAAGTCCGCTTTTGCAAAGTTAAGTGTGGGTTTGGTCTCTTCACCTAAGGTGTTCAAGTCACATTTTGTATTTTTCGAAGTTTATAAGAAACAGGGTTGTTAAAGTAGCTGTGGGGACTGCGCTCCCTGTTGCGCTCTACTTTGATCCAACCCTCCTCTGACTGTTCAAGGAACTAGCTTCCTTTCCCCTTTTTCGCAATATATAAAAAGTAACCGACTGTGTTAAAAAAAAAAAACAAAACAAAAAACAAAAAAAACAAAAAACAAAACAAAAAAACGCGTGTAGCCACCACATCTCTTTAGAGAGATAAACTACCATCACCCAAGCTAGCTTATTTCCATTATGTTTGTAAGCATATTTCTATATTATGATATTAATGAAATGAAGTGTTATTTATGCTGCATTTCTGTATTTATGGTTATATCTTTAATTTGTTTCATTCATGTTTAAGTTTGGATCAGTGGTATCAAAGTTGTCTACTCGTTCTCTATTTTTATTTGCATGTCCCCAATGAGGTCAAGGTATAAGGAGTTAGGGCTTGATCTAGCTGAACCTTTGCAGGACCAAACTCACAAACCCCGATGACCTCCTAGGGCAGAAGAAAATAAAGACAAGGGGGCAAGAGGTCCTTTTAAATATTGCTCGAGGAAGCCCTCGAGCGATAGAGGAACGCGATGATGGATAACTTTGCCCAGATCCTTCAACGATTATCCACAAGCGATGCATCTTCATCCAACACCCACTCTGGAGGCGCCACTCCTTTTAAGGTACAAGTTAACTTTGATATTACCATATTTGAGGGCCAGATAGATGCAAACGTCGTAGATAAATGTTTGAATCTTTTGGAAGGATATTTTTCAGTTCATGACTTTTCCAATAGGGAAAATATTACTTTTGCACTTCTCAAAGTCGCCCCACACATCAAGGATTAGTAGGAAACTTATTATGAAAAAAAGGACGAGAGTGAATCCTCATCATTTTTAGCCGCACCCACTTGGGATTCTTTCTTAGATGCAATCAAGGAACAATATTACCCTGTCGAGAGCTATGAAGATAAATACATAAAATGGACCATTCTACGGCAAGGAAGGGACCAATATGTCGGAGATCAAAAATGTTTTCCATACTCTCTGCACAAAGTTAGGTATCAAGGATTCTGAGCGGCATTTGGTACTCAAGTACCGTGGTTATCTACACAAGTATATCTAGGATGAGATGGAGTTCTTGGACATCTCCACGCTTAGCACGTTGTCAAGATCGAGCAGAATTTTAAACAGAAGAATCAAGACTTTGGATCTATGAATCCAAAGCAAGGAAAACATGCCCCCAAACCACAGTGCAAAGGCCAAAACCAAGGAAGGGCAACCCAAGACAACCTGTCGAAGCCGCAAGCAAAGAACAACACCACGAAGCCAAAGAAGAACACAGGAAAATGGTGTGAGTTCCATAGGAGCTCCACTAACAACACAAGTGAGTGTCGGGTTAAGCAGTCACTGGTGGCAGAGTTGAAGGCTTCAGAACCAGATGCAGGTTCCAACTCTGAGTCAAAACCCGACAAGGAGAATGACAAAGGGAAGTAAATCATTGACGTAGAGCCTAGTGCCACCATTGCCACCACCAAGATCTAGAAGAATTAGCCTGAAGATCCCGAGGAGGGGGAAGGCCTCTTCCACTCACATATGTGGGTGAAGGGCTCTCCAATGAAGTTCATTGTTGACAGCGGGAGCCAAAAGAACCTCATTTCAGCAGAGGTCATGAAGTGGTTGGGCCTACCGAAGGCAGCACATCCGCAACCATACATCATCAGGTAGCTTCGCCAACAACGAGATCTTTGCATCACCCAACAATGTCGCCTTCCCTACAGCATCAAGACCTTCACGGATGAGGTATTGTGTGATGTATTATTAGGAAAACCATACTTGTGGAAGCGACATGTTGTATATGAGTCTAGACCTTGCTCTGTGATTATTAGTTTGGGAAATAACTTGTACAGGATACCAGAGGTAGCCCCGCCTACCGCCATCTCTTTGATTATTGCAAAGAAATGCAGTAAGATTATTTCCTAGACCAGGAAATTTGTTTTCCTTATGATACTCCCTCGGGGCAAGAAGAAGGTTATGGCCACGACTTCTAGATAGGGTTCCACCACATCCCAGCAACAAATGGAAAAGGTCATGGAGGAGTACACAAACATTCTTGCCTCACCTATAGGGGTACCTCTGAACTCTAAGGTCAAGCTCTCCATCGATTTGACCCCGAGTGCACTATTACCCAATGGACTGATGTATTGATGCTTTATTTTTTAGAACGATGAGATCAAGAGGCAGATTTAGGAGTTGTTGCAGAAAGGGCACATCATGCAAAGCTCATCACCCTGTGGCAGCCCAATTGTATTGGTACAGAAGAAGGATCGGACCTGGAGACTTTGTATTGACTATCGAGTGCTAAACAAGATCACTGTCTGGAATAGGTACCCAATCCCACGGATTGATGACCTTCTGGACCAGCTCAAGGGGTCAAATATTTCAGCAAGATTGACTTGAAGTCTGACTATCATCAAGTGCCTATCGAACCCTCCGATGTGTGGAAGACTGCTTTCAAATCCAAGGAGGGCCTTTTTGAATGGTTGGTCAAGCCTTTCGGGTTGACGAATGCCCCCACAACCTTCATGAGATTGATGGACGACATCTTGTGACCCTTCACTATTGCATTCATGGTGGCATATTTAGATGACATCTTGATCTTCAACCAGAGTTGGGAAGAGCATCTCCACCATATTCGATAGGTCCTTCAAACCCTGTGACAACACAAACTTTGTACCAATTTGGAGAAATGCAATTTTGGCATGACCCAGGTTCAATATCTGGGGTACATCATTGATTATCAGGGCGTGCATGTGGACCCAACCAAGATACAAGTCATTTGGCACTAGCCAGCCCCAATCACTCTAATAGAGCTCCACATATTTCCGGGTCTCACCAATTTCTACCGCAGGTTAATGTTAGGGTTCTCTCATATCACCTGGCCTTCAAGTCAAGTCACCAAGGCCGGAGCGAAAGCAAATTATTTTTGGTTTTAAACCCAACAAAAGGCATTTGTAGATTTGAAGCATCACCTCTTCTCTACACCAGTGCTCACATTACCAAACCTGCAACAACCATTTGAGATTGAGACAGACGCCTTCGACTATACTATTGGTGCAGTTCTTACTTAGCAGGGGCATCCAGTGGCTCACCACAGTGAGATACTTTCAGACACAGCTGGAAGGTATCCCACTCACGACAAAGAAATGTATTCCATTGTGAAAACTTACCTTCAATCGAAGCATTACATTCTGAGGAAGGAAATGATCATCCACATAGACCACCAACCCCTGCAATTCATACAGACACAAGGGAAGTTGTAGAACGATCGCCATAAAAATGGTCCACCTACCTGCAAAAGTTCCATTTGAACATTAAGTATAAGAAGGGAAGCACCAATAATGTTGCACGCTGGCTCAAGCGACCACTAATCATGGCACTGATCACTCTGCTCGACTCATGTGGGCACGAGACTTCGAGGTGGCCGCATCTTTACCAGAGAAATCCATAATTTGATAACACATACCAGACACTCCTAGAAGGGAAGAAAGTTCCAAATTTTCACCTTGAGGATGCATTTTTATGCCACCTGTGACACATATGTGTTCCTTCAAGCGAGCGTGCCAAGATGATTTGGGAGGCACACTAAAGTCGAGTCGCTGGAAATTTTGGAGTAGAGAAAACAATGGCGGTATTACAAAAGTATTTTTATTGGTTTTTCTTATTCCATGTCTATGCATGTTATTCTAAATTGTGATTTTCATTCCACGGATTAGTAGTTTAGAATTGTGTCTCTTGGTTTTCATGGTCAAAACTTCATCAGTATGTTGAGAGGTACATTAGATCCTGCATCATTTCCAAGCCAACCATCAAGAAGCAAGGCATATATACTCCTCTACCTACTCCTAGTCAACCTTAGGAATCTATGTCCATGGATTACATGTTGGGCCTTTCTTATACTAATCATGACAATGATTGTGTTTTCGTCGTCGTCGATAGATTCTCTAAGATGGCCATCATGGCGGCCTATAAGAAGAGTATCACATCAGAGGCCACTGCTAAGCTCTTCTTTGAGAAAGTGTGGGTACACTTTGGGATCCCACAGTCCATTGTCTCATATCGGGACAATAGATTCCTAAGTGCATTTTGGTCAAATCTCTGGTTAATACAAAACTTACTAAGTACACAACTTTCCATCCCCAAGCTGATGGCCAAATAGAGGTTGTTAACAAGATGATCGTACACATTTTGCGCATGTATAACTCGAAGCATCCACGCACATGGGATGAAAGTCTCCCCTATGTCCAACACATCTACAACAAAGCTCTCCATATCTCAAAGGGCCACAACCCCTTTCAAGTAGGTTTGGGATTTCATCCATTATGTCCCATTGATGTGGCCATATCATTTGCATCCACTCAGGCAGATTTAACTCACATCTAGTCCGAAGTCGACAAGGTTAATAGCTTCATTGAGCGCATTCAACACATCTGCCAACATGTCCATGATATATTGGACAAACCCAATGCTAAGTACTGTTGGGTTGTGTTATATTCTTTCCACATAGTTAACAGGGGGTTTGAGTGGTACCGGTAACCCCACTTTATGGGGTCCAGGGAAGCACCCCATAAAATTTTGGTTTTGGACCCTATGTTAGGTTGGGCGGACCCACCTATGGTTTTGTGCATGATTTTCGCACATGTTTTTTGGACGCGATGATTTTCGGTCCATGGTTTTGGACGCGATGATTTTTGGCCCATGGTATTGGATGTTTCGGCATGTATAAATATGTATTGTAACATCAAAAGGAACAATAATGAAAAATCAAGCTGGTAGTCTCGGTTTTGGGATCCAGTGGGAAATCTCTGTGTATACGTGTTTTATGTGTTATGCTCTCGCATTTTTGTTTTTCCTATGATTTAGAAATCGTATGCAGGTAATTTCTATATGGGGTTAAAACCTACATTTGGTATCAGAGCTGTTTTGGCTTCAAGGGGACGCCTTTGTTGCTGAGGGGTTTCGCTCGGGCTTGTGGTAGACCCTGTTCAGTGGGAGATCTGCGAGATCGATTCTGTTGGTGAAAGAAGATGGCGAGCAGTGGAAAAATAGAGATTGAGAAGTTCAATGGTCAGAGTTTTGAGTTGTGGAAACTCAAGATGGAGGATCTGTTGGTGGATAAAGATCAGTGGATCGCGGTAGATCCGGGTACTAAACCAACGGGAGTGACGATGAAGAATGGAAGAAGTTGGATCGAAAGGCAAAGAGCACAATACGATTGTGTGTGTCAGATTCAGTATTGTTGAATGTATTAGGGGAAGCTTACAGTTTGAAGGCTCTGTGGGACAGTTAGGACTTTTGTACCATTCTAAGTCTCTGGTGAATAAACTGTTTCTTGCGGAAAAAGCTGTATAACATGAGGATGAAAGATGGAGACTCGGTGACAGAGCATCTGAATGCGTTTAACACTGTGGTAAGTCAGTTATCATCTGTTTATATTAAAATTTCAGATGAAGATAAGTGCATCAGTCTATTGTGTTCTCTACCAGATTCGTGGGATAGTCTGGTTATTGCAATAGGTAGCAATGCAACTGCTTTGCAGTTTGATGAAATAGTCTCAGCCTTGCTGACGGAAGAGATGAGACGGAAAAATATGGACAACCATAATGGTGATGCCTTGTCTGTACGAGGACGGTCCCAGAACAGAAACAAAAATAAGTCATCGAGTGGGAGATCTAAATCTAGAGGGAGATCTAAATCTCCAGGAAAACCTATAAAGGTGGTGTGTTGGAAATGCTGTAAGGAAGGGCACTTCAGAAGGGATTGTAAATTTAAAGCTCCTGATAAAGGAAAGAGATCTGATGATGCTCCTTCTATAGAGGCGAAAACCACCTCAGATGAAGGTGGGGATGTGTACTTGGCTTCTTCAAGTACACATGTAGATCATGATGCATGGTTGATTGACTCAGGTGCATCCTTTCACTTCACTCCCCATAGAGAGTGGTTCTGCGAGTATGAGAAATACGATGGTGGTGATGTCTTCTTAGGAGATGATAGGAAGGCTAGAATCATTGGTCCCGGAAAAGTAAAGTTGAAGTTGCAAGGTCGAAGGGTTAGAACCCTTCCGGGTGTTCTGCATATTCCTGCATTGGCCAGAAATCTGATTTCTGTAAGCAAGTTGGATGATGCAGGTGTAAAGACAGTGTTCGAGAAGGATACCTGCAAGATGGTTCGAGGAGCACTGGTATTGATGTGGGGAGTTCAGATTGGAACTCTGTACAAGCTGCAAGGCAGCACTGTTGTTGACGGGTGCAATAGTTCTATGGTTCCTGAAAATGGAGCAGAAAAACTAGTGGTCTCTGGAGAGAAGACCATGTTGTGGCATCAAAGTATTGGACATATTGGAGAGAAGGGCCTTTGAATACTTCATGGTAAAGGTATGGTAGAAGGTATGAGTAATAGCTCTCTGGATTTTGATTTCTATGAAAATTGTGTATATGGGAAGCAGA
>APFE030655148.1:96012-114938 GCA_000404065.3 Pinus taeda
AACATTGAAAGGAACAATAATGAAAAATCAAGCTGGTAGTCCCGGTTTTGGGATCCAGTGGGAAATCTCTGTGTATATGTGTTTTATGTGTTATGCTCTCGCATTTTTGTTTTTCCTATGATTTATAATTCGTATGCAGGTAATTTCTATACGGGGTTAAAACCTACAAGTATAAGTAGCACCATGATCAACATCGAGTGCCACACAAATTCCAGGTGGGCGATAAAGTTTGGCTACATTTGCAGAAGGAGCACCTCATTGGACCCCACCACAAACTTTTCTTGCTTTGATATGGGTCATACACCATCACCGAGTTTTCGGTGACAATGCCTTCGAGCTCAGCATCCCACTATTCCTTGGTCTACACCTAGTGTTCAATGTAGAGTGCCTTCGCCATACTTTCCACCATTGTTGGACACATCCGACATTGTAGAACAACTCACACCAATAGAGATCAACCCAGACTGCATGGAACACGCCACAATTGATCAACTCATGGACACGCAAATCAAGAACACTCACCAATAGAGGATTGAGATAATTGAGTTGTCAAAGCAGGCCAACTCCTTCACCAGGGCAAGTGGCTCGCCAGGGACCAAGTTCAACAGAAATTTCCTCACCTCATGGAGGCTCTACATGAAATGGGGACCATTGCTTCCTAAGGGGGGAGCACTGATCTAGGTGGATATTGGCTACCACACACCTATTCCACCTAGATCTCCAGTCAGTTTCATTTATTTCCTTGCTTATTTTAGCATTTACTATTTTTAGCAGTTTTCGGGTCCTGAACTTCCAGAGCAATTTTGACCACCCTAAACGACATTTTTTTAGGTTTGTCGTAGTTTTCTAGCCATCGGAAAGGGCCTACTGCAAATACTATAGTACTCGGGGAGACCTTTCCAACAAGGTATCACGCGCGCCAAATGGAGATAATATGACCAAGTTACGACCCCGGGAAATTGGCTTCCCAACTAACCCCAACGGGGCTCAGAAACTTTTGTCGTTACATCTCCTGGGGTTAGGATTTTCATTGTTTAAGGTTTCTTTTGTTTTCCAATAATAAATAGATCATTGAGCCTCATTGTATGATGCAACCATATGGCCGCCAACACCCAAAATAGTCTTATCTCTAAGGATACATGCTTGGGAAACCTCTCCCAACTGTATTCTTCATTCTGTTTTTCACTGCAATCAGACTTCTTTCCAACTTTTCCTTAAAACCCACACTAGAAACTAAAATTAAAAGTAAACCTTATAGAACTTTCAAACTTAGCACTTTCAACTAACACCTCTGCCCTTCATCTCTTCATATGACTGCTTTACAATGTTCGATGCTCCTCACATGTGCTTTTCGCAATCCTTCATCAATATGATAATCAACCACTATTTACGTGATTTCTTATCACATCACAAATCCATATCGTATCGCAAGGCACTCATCGCAATCTCGGCGAAATTAAGGTTCATCGCATTTGGCAGATCACTAAATCGCAAAACACAAGGTCATTGCAATATCGCAAATAAAAGGGTCATCGCAATCTCGTAAAACTCTGGGTCGTCACAATTTCGCTTATCGCAATCACGCTCCATTTTCCGATATGTGATAAAGACTCAAGACTAAATTGCGATCTACGATGGAAGGTTTCGGTTGAATGCGATATGTGATCTTTAAAGGTGAATGTGCAACGCTTCAACTAATAACATCATTTATGTACAGAGCCCTACACAAAATCACTGCGCAAAGAGCAAAATCCCTCTTCCTTTGAGAAAACACAACATTTTAGTAAAACTCCATACTTTTGCTGGACTTCTCTGGATCTTCGTCAATCCCGAGGTTCTGGACCCGATCTACAATTGCATTTATGAAGTTTTTTCCAGGAATCTGACTGTTCCGAAATCATCCATCTGATTCTTCTTTAAGAACTATAATCAGGTGAAGCACCCATTGTATGAACAAGAAACTAATGGTAGAACTATTTAACACAATATTTTGCCATCACAATCTTAACTAATTCAGGGTGAACAAAAAAACGTGAATTTCAACACAGATAACTATGTACACAATCATTTCTGAAATTAAAAGAATATGAAAATATAACAAAGTTTTTTCATTAGCCCTTGATGGCCTGATTTACATTACATTTTCCTCACTCTTGCTCTCTGCTCCCTCTCTTCCTCTCTCAAATCATCCCCCAGAAAAGAACGGGAAATACATATGTATCCTATCTAGCAATCTCCTTCCACAAATGAATGAATTTACTATATATTTAGAAATCAAATCCTATCCTAACTGAATAATCTAAACTACTTGTCTTGATCTCCACACAGGGAGGATCAACTTGGCACTTATTCCCTTTTCTGTTCAGAATTTGGCAACAAATAACTACTTACATAATTTGCAATTAATAAAAATTAAGTAACCAATTTTTCCTCCAAACCCTCGTTAGCCACAACATGTGAACACACCATCACATTGCTGGCTAGGTCCAGATGCTCCTGCATCATTGTAACATAGTTTAAAGGCATGTAGCCACCAGATCTCTTCTCAGAGATAAGCTACCATCGCCCAAACTAGTTTATTTCCATTGTGTTTGCAAGCATATTTCAAAATTTTGATATTACTGAAATGAAGTGTTATTTATCCTGCAAATCTGTATTTATGGTTATATATGTAATTTGTTGCGTTCGTGTTTAAGTTCGTATCAATAATACTCTTTGTCCATTAGTCATGACGAACTCCATCTCCATGGTTCAATAGTCCTCCCAATGTCTCCCTATGGAAATAATAATTAGACCCCCAACACTAGATTCATGTTAGATAAATCAACCACATAGAAATTTTCAATAAGGGAATAATTCCCCTTCTTGAGCTCCATCTATGGGATCCTCTTTGTACATACCAGGAGACGATCACCTACCATTTCAACATCAAATCCCTCTAACTCTTCTGAATTCAAATGTATTTTGGCTACCCAACCTACATATATGAAATTATTGGTGGAACCCCCATTGGTAAGGACAATGACTCGTTTTGCCTGCATAACCCCTCTAACTCTAAAAGTGTTATACCTAGGAACATAAGAATTTTTTACTATAGTAGCCCCCTCTGTGAGTCTCTACAGTGGTTTCTCATCACTACTGTTGTGCCCATTATCCGACATGGCCTTTGGTTCATTCTCTTCTTTGCTATCAGATAACACCTCTATATAGTGGACCTTACCTTTTCTAATGCATCTATGTCATGGTATCCATGGTTCTTTGCAATTGAAGCAAAGCTTTTTCCTCCTTAATTTGTCCCTGGTGTCCTCCACTTTCCCCTTACTCTGTCACATTTTCTTCTCTTTCTCTTTCTCGGAAGGAGTCAATTTTATTGGGGCCCTTTTTAGAACCACATCCATCTCTAGTACTGGCTATTGCATTCTACAAGGTGTTTGGGTTGAATGGTTTGACCCAAGCTCATAATGGCTTGTAAAACCTTCTAGTAACAACATTACTAACCTCATCTTAGATATATTTGTAATCATCATTGCCAATATTTGAAATTATGAAATATACATATATGGAATACTTCTTTTTCGTAGTTGTGACACTCCCTAAAATGAATTTTGGGATATTTATTTTCAAAGTGCTTGATCAGGCTCTTTGTAAATTCCAACTAGGAAGTGATACTAGAATGTTCCAACGTGGTCAATCCATTGTACATTCATGTGCCCCACTCTTTAGATGTAAGGTAGTGTACTTTATAACCTCTTATTATTTCATTAGGTTATGTTGGAAATAAGTATCCAACTTATGGACCCAGGCCCGGGTTGTGCAACTAAATGTGTCATCAAAGGAAGAAATAGTTATTTTCCTCACCCTTTTACGAATCTCATAAATTTGTGTTCCTCAATTATAATCCCTAGACTAGTTCTAATACTTGATAATGTAGTAGTCATGAAGAGACATAGCTACGTATAACTCCTCCCCAATACCTAAGATTCCCTCAGATGGTGGAAAAATCCTCATCTCACCTTGGTTGATCTTGATTATTTGCTTGCTTCTCCAAAATTTTTGATAAAACAGTTTAGTTAGAATTTGCTTAATAGTGAGGGAGAAGAATGGAATTATTTATAGTCTGTGCATGGTGTTCTTCCTAACTACTTGACCCTCTTGGTTTCTCTTCAGGCCTCTTGCACTACTTCCATTGAGATTGGGTTGGTTTCCTTGGAAGCTCACTTTTGTATGATTGAGAACCTGCACTGAGTCTTGCTATCCTTTGGCCATTGCCTATACCAACTCCTATTGTCCTTGTACCAACTCATGTTTGTAACACCCTCCTCCCATATCTACCTAGGTAACCTGCCAAGCGGGGTAAACATGTGATGAGAGGCTACTATGATATGATTCAACCTTCTAAGTGTCCCTAATGAAGTGGAATCAACAAAAACACATCAAAAATACCTCCCACATCAACAACAAAACTCTTAGGAGACATCCCAACAACACAGGTATCTTGCCCCTGGGTCCCACTGAGTTTTTAAACTATTAAACCTCTGGACGCTCCCATGCTATGGGAATTCTAGCATCTAGAGAGCTTTGGGCACTCCCACAAGTCTGCATGCCTGCGTCCAGGGACTATTTCTAGCAGGGTTGTGCCAGAGTTTATGGGATTTAAGGCACTTTTCAAGCTTGTAATTTTGGCCACTGCCCAAAACTTGTTGTAGCTTCCAGAATCCATTAAACACATGATGAAAAGACTAATAAACCAAAAACTAACTCCAAGATTAGGCCTAACCTTCCCCATCTGGGACTACATCATGTCAAACACTTGGCATCAATGCAATCTATAGGTGTAAACAACATATTTAAGCATAGAGGTCTCATGCTTATTTGAGAATCGCTAAGAAGCATTGTTCCCTTATATCATTTGTTTTATTAGCATCTATTAGGTCATTGATACATTGTTTATTCATTTACAAATAGAAACATGAGGAGATCCATACATCATCACTGTCGGAATACATGCTCATAACCAACAACATAATAACATAAATACCATGAATACATCAACCATAGAATCCACATATAAACCAATACATTTACACATGAAAAACCAAGGGAGTGAATTTCTCATTAATGAATGTAGAAACCAACTAGGGATGGGACTACTACATTCCACCCGACCGCAGATTGGTTGAGCCAAATCTCTCTTTAGCCAATCACCCTTGTGCCATATTCCACGCATGAATGTGGGACTAGTAACCAAACAAGCATGGATGCTACCAGAGTTCTCCACCTACACCATGAGGAATTTTAGTGCCTCCTAGTCTCTCGGGCTTTACCGTAATCCACAGTCTAATCAAGGCACCATTAGGCCCTACACAGATACCCACTCTCTAGGATTTATCGTACATCCCATCCCGGGACTACTAGGCCCAATGGAGAGCAATCCACCTCTTGGCTTTATTGTATATCCCGCCATTCACCCAAAATGGTTCCTAGGCCCACCAAGGTAGACAATCCTGGCTTTACCGCAACCCACAATCTAGCTTAGGGGTTACTAGGCCAGTGGCTTTGCTGTGATCCATAGTTTGGTTCAGGGACCATTAGGCCATGTGTTTTTCGTTTCAGAGATCCACTTCACTTAGCTTCGAATCCATCAAGAAATCCAGCTCAATCAAAGTATGAGAACCCATCTCATCAAGGTTATCCGTAAATAGCAAGGATAGGCTGAAAACTTTGTCACACCTAGCAAAACTCATGCCATAACAACAAAAGAATCACATGTAATACCATGCACACAAAATCTAGCGAGGAAAACACATATGCAAATCGATAGCTGCAAAGAATCTTGTTGTAGTTGATTGATCCCGCTCTTCCTTGCTTGCTCCTTCCTTCCTCTTGCTTTCTTTTTCTTTATTGATCCAATGCCAAAGTGCTCCAAGAAAACTCTAATCGTCCAAGAGTAAGAGAAAGAGAGAGAGAATAATGAGAAAGCTCCAAAATTGAACTAACAAAATTCTACCAATTGATCTTCAAAAGCCTTTTTTTATCAAAGAGGCCTCTATTTTCTTCATTTTTCATTATTTTCCTTCATTTTCCTCCTCACATGCAACCTGTGACCTTTCACCTTCCTTTTCTCCTAATTTCCATTATTTTCATAAATAAAATGCCAATTAATGCCTATTGTCTTTCCAAATCCTTAGCCATTGCCTTTGCCAAGTTCCTTAGCCATAATAAACTAAAGTGAACATCGACACTAGGATGTCTTTCCCACCATTCAGCTTGGAATATGTGTCCCATGACCATGGTATTATATATTTTTACATTAATTTTTAACCAGGGTTGTTATCAAACCCTCCCCTTTCGGGGAACATCATCCTTGGTGTTCAATGACAACTATAACCAACAAGACCGCTGAAAATAAAACATATTGCCCATGGAGATTTATAACATGGCTCATTGTAGTATTCATAATGACCATCTGTTAAAACATGACAAAGATATCGTTTATTGTATCTTTATAACATAACTCGTTACGATATTTACAATCCTCATATACACACATACTCATATGCTTCACCCAACAAATAATCATACTATCTGTGGAGCTTTATAAATCCAACTCGATATAATATTTACAGTAATACACACATATACACATATGCACATTTTCTCAGCCATCAAATAAAAGGATACGATGCCTACATCCGCAACAAGGGAATCCGAAGGCTCACACCTCCACCTTCAAATTAATACCAAGATTCACCTCCTTCCCAAGAAGTCCATAATCCACTATCAAAGTCAAGGCTGCATCCAATGTCTAGCGCTACAATCCATCGCCACTGATTCTTCCAAGGTACACTCCCAATGTGCATCTGATTCCATCTGGAAATGCTAATGACCAAAACAAATCCATCCTCGTCCTTCCCTTCTTTGCTACATAGTCCCTTGGGCAATCTGGTCACCCCCTTTCGTGTAGTCACACACCTTCCAAGTTCCATTGGCACCCCCATCCCAGGCAGTCCATCCCTTGGCAAGGTTTCCTCGCATCGAAAAGTCCAAAAACCAAGGCATATCCCCGCGTCAAACCATCATACCAGTCATAGCATGCTCATGGAAATCAATGGACAGTATTGGGTACCAGTGTCCCACAATGGCCCTGCTCTTGAATGCTTTACCAACATACTCATGCATGTTCCAATTCCTTTTGTTGTTGTTGCTAATGCTTGCCATCAGTTTCGACCACCCAATCGGGCATTTCATGCTTTCCTGTACCAAGCACATAATTTCCATTAGATTCAAAATAAATCAACATAACTTCAAATCATACCTCGTTGGTGGGGAGTCAATAAGGTACACTTGTAATTATGTTCGCTTCCTGACACAATAAGTCAAACTAGCATCTTTGACCAAATCATCATGTATAAACATATCACATCAGGTTAGCCCAAAACACAACCATCATAGGTCAAAATCATAAATCACATGTAACCATCATAAACTAGAATCATAGATCACATGTAATCATCATAGACCATAATCATAAATCTCATGCATAAAAAAATTGAAATAAAATATTGTTATCACCCCAAGAAACTCTCCTAGGTTGTATCTCAGAGATGCTCGGGAACATTACAAAACTCAAGAAAATGTTGGAAATGGATGAATGGAAGGAATGATGCTTGTTCAAGCCAGATAACCACTTCTACTATGCTTAACTCCAGACATGGGTGAACACCCCCAGACTACAAGGCTTTAGACCACCAATTACTCACATTTTTAGGAATTAGGTGAACATGGAGAATACCGACCACACCAGCAGATGCACAGGACTTTGTGATGGCCGGCTACAACCAGTAAAGGTCTACTAATCTATTTCCTAATGCACAGACAGGATGACAGCTCTCTGGCACTAAGTAAACAGAAACCTGCATAACACATTCAATGATACATACTAGATTTCAATACGGAGGTGGGATGGCAGCCCCTCTAATGCTAAATATCAAGAGTACATGAAAATTGCATAATAGGCACAACCTAGAACAAAATACAAATGGGAAGTGAGCAATTAACAACAAAAGAAGCTTGTATTAGCTGAAAATGAAGATTGGACGCTGCAAGTATCAAAGTAGTTATAGTCTCCAGAAGTTGAACCTTACATCAGAACCAGAACCATCAACCATCATCCCAGATTACATCTATGTTCTGGGTATATATAGAGTTTGATTACAAAAATGCTCTTTTGTTCTATGCGTGGAGGGGTCATAATTGACCACCAACCGCTTTACTCTGAAAGAGTCTCTGTTACAATCTGCTTGCTTTAATGAACAAAATTGATCTTCTCGGATGCTCTGTTATACTTCTAGGGCATGTGAAGTGTCCTATGGATGAGGTTCCATAACTATTGAATGAATTTAACTGCTCGAGGTATGTCCTTTTCTTCTCGGCCATCCTTAATGTTAAATGTGGTTGTTGAGGATCTATTACGCTAAATACTGGGTACTGGCCACCTTCGTCCTTCGGATGCATGGTACAGGTCAAAGATCAGAGGACTTCATGGTAGATGGACAATTTGGTCAGGGGAGCGAGATTGGCCATTGGATGGAATAAACAGACGACGGAGATTTCTCGGCGGGAGGTGTCGAGAGGAAACGGAGGCACAATTGATTATGAACCGTCAGATCTTGCAGATGGACGAGGAGGACTGGTTTGCATGAGAAATCAAGAGATATGAGGTTGGGGTGATTACAGGCCATTGGATCTTGGACGGGCAGATCCAACGGTCATCAGGCGGAGGACATGCACGGGGGTTAATGCGTGGGTACGGTGGTTTCAGCGGCGGGCGGTATTGATCGCACCGCTTTTGGTGGGTGAGCGGTAAATGTACACAGTCAAGCGATCACAATAGGAGGGCGACGCGTGGCGGATAGGATAGATAGAAAACCACTTTCCCCATGAGTTAATGTGAGGGCAGCTTACGGGATCAGGGGGAGCGAATACCTTTGGATCGGGAGGTGGACGATCAGATGACGGGGTTTAATGCACATGTTTTGTGTGACTGATGTGACAGGGACAACAGCAGGCTAGGGACTTTTTAAAAGTGCA
The DNA here is from genome assembly GCA_000404065.3 of Pinus taeda. NCBI lineage: Eukaryota > Viridiplantae > Streptophyta > Pinopsida > Pinales > Pinaceae > Pinus > Pinus taeda. Next base: position 105,103 of record APFE030655148.1, read on the forward strand.
CGGTTATGAGGACATAGTCATATGACAAATTAAACTTTGTGCTCGGGGCTAAGGGCAAAAGCTCTTATATGCGATTTTAAACAAAGGACCCAGGAAAGTAAGGAGAAATGAGGATGAGTAGGGTGAAGGGTGGCGGGAACACACTGGCATAGGCTTCTTTTGAACCAAAACCGAGGACCAAGCTTACTCCGGCTTTCTTGAATTATCAGTAGCCTATAGCAGAGCTAACACTGGCTCCTTTTGGGGATGAGATCCTCCCTGTGAGGTCTCAAGAACAGCAGACCACTGCCTTTCCTGTAAAAACAAATTAGTAAAATTTCCAGTGTTCCATTGGGCATGGAGTCTGACTAAACCTACACTAACACTGATAAAACAATATATTTACAACTTTAAGGCCAAAAGACCTTAAACAACATAAATTTTCAGAAAACGCCCATTAACTGGGCCATCAAAAACTGCTTCTCCCCCCATACTTTGTAGTATGAAGGTATTGTTCCCTTGGATTTGAGAAATGATAAAAGGCCCTGTCCAGAAAGCATCAAACTTCCCATGATTGCCTTTCTTTTCCTTCAGTGCATCCCATTTCAGAACCAAGTCTCCAACCTGAAAATTATCTATTTTCGTCCCTTTATCAAAAGCTTCCTTGATCTTTTTCTTATGTGTTGCAGACTTTTCAACTAGCTGTTCTCTAATCTGATGTACCTCTGTTAAATCTGTGGTCCTTTTTTCCATATCTTCTCCCTCATTCTGTTCTTGTTGCAAGAACTTTGCGATAGGGAGAGTAAGCTGAATTGGAAATACTGCCTCTGTGCCATACACCAGCTTGAATGGAGAATTCCCTGTGGATCTCTTAATGGTCACTCTGTCAACCTGAAGTGCATATTTGAGCTTAGAATCCCAATTCTTTTTGTTGTCTTCTAACAGTTTTTTGATTATCCTTATCAGGCTTTTCTTAGAGGATTTTACTAGACCATTGCCTTGAGGATAATATGGGGTGGAATGGACAAGTTTAATACCCATTGAATTGCACATGTCCACCAATTCTTTTGCTCTGAAGGCTGATGCATTATCTGTGATTATTTTATGTGGACATCCAAATCTAGTGAAGATATGCTCTGTCAAAAACTTCATGACCACACTATGATCAGCGTTCCTGGTAGGGATTGCTTCAATCCACTTAGTGAAGTAATCAGTGGCTACTAATATCCATCTGTGTTGGCCGTTGGAATGTGGATTGATTTCTCCAATGAAATCTAAGCCCCACTACTGAAAAGGTCCCTTTGCATGTATTGGTTTTAAGGGCAAGGACTTCAACTGTTGTTTCCCTTCAAATCTTTGGCACCCGTCACAAAATTTAACAAATGAAAATACATCAGAAAATAAGGTGGGCCAATAGTACCCAGCCATGAGGATTTTATGGGCTGTAGTCTTCCAATAATGGTGCCCTCCACACATGCTGGAATGAAACTGCTTCATAACTTCCATTGACTATTCTTTGTCCAGACACCTCAAAAGCATTCCAGATGGATCCTTCCAATAGAGAAGACCTTCATTAATGCAATATTTAGCTGCCCTAAGCTTAATATTTTTGGCTTGACTTGTGCTTGAGCCTGGAGGGATTTCTAGCTTCAACAAGAATTTAAGTATTGCAGAATACCAATCACAAAAAGCTAGATTTTCTGCCACTGACTACTTTTTCTCTGGTTCAGCTGCTCCCTCTTCTTCTGTTGGACCATTTTCTGAATTCGAGCTCATGAGGTTTATGTCCAATGTTCTGCAATTTTCTTAAGCTAATAGCCTGGCAAGATCCTGACCTCTGACAAGCTTGGTGGACTTCAATTCTATATTAAATTCAATTAGTTTTGCAATCCATTTAGCCCTTCTTCCATCAGCATCAGGTTGTGTTAAGACATCTTTTTATTGCAGCAAAGGGTACATATGCAATTATCTTGGAATGCAGAATATAAACTCTGAAAACTTTCAAAGACTTAATAAGAGCATATGCTTGTTTCTCAATAATATCATACCTAAGCTCAACATCCCTTAAGGTTTTGCTAAAAAATACCTTCGGATGCTCTGAGCCTTCTTCATCTGCTTGCAATAAAACTGCTGCAAGGGTGTCTTCAGAGGCAAAAGAAAATATATGGAACTCCTTGCTGTAATCTGGACTAATTAAAGTGGGAGCCTCCATAATAGCTTTCTTAATGGACTCAAAGGATTTTTTGGCTACCTTAGTCCATTTGATCTCTGGCCCCTTTTTCAACCTGGAGGTAATATGCTTCAAAAGTTCTGCAAATTTTGGTATAAACGTCCTTACAAAGTTTATTTTGCCCAGAAAGGACTGGATGTCCTTTTTTGATCTCAGGACAGACAGGGTTTGTATTGCTTTTACTCTTTCTGGGTCAATTTAGACACCTACAACAAAAACAATATGTCCTAACAGCTTGCCTTCCTCTAAAGAAAACTGTGACTTTTTAGGATTGACTGAAATCCCAAACCTTCTACACTTCAAAAACACTTCCTTCAAATGTTGTAAATGGTCATGATGACTAATGGAGTATATTGCTATGTCATCAAGGTAGATGAGGACAAATTTATCCTTTTCTCCTACAAATGCTATATCCATAGCTCTCTGAAAGGTGGCTCCAGCATTCATCAGCCCAAACGACATCTTGGCATACATAAAAGTGTCCCAAGGAGTGGTGAATGCAGTCTTCTCTTGATCATCTGGATGTACAACAACTTGATTAAAGCCTGAAAATCCATCTAGGAAAGACATCACTTTGGCTCCTAAGACCTTCTGCAACAAATGCTCCATCTTGGGTAGAGGATAGTTGTCTTTCTTAGAGCATTTGTTTAGGTTTCTGAAATCAACACAGAGTCTGATTTCTCTATTTTTCTTCCTTACCACTACTAGGTTGGCTACTCACTTGGAATATCTGAGAGGTACTATGATTTTGGCAGCCAAAAGTTTCTTGATTTCTTTTTCAATGAGAGGAAGGAGCAAGGGGTTTATTGGTCTCAGTTTCTGCTTGAAAGGGATGGTGTCTTTCTCTAAAGGGATTTTATGTCGGATGATCTTCTTGTCATATGTTTTCAGGTCACTATATTCCCAGGCAAAGACATCAGCAAATTGCTTCATTAAATTGCAGTATTCAGCACTTTGATCAGTAGATAGATGGGAAGATAGATTTATGTATCTAGGCTGGCCTGGACTCCCTATGTCATACTTACATACTGCAGATTGATCTTCTTTTTGGGCGGCCTTGTAAGGCACATCATTTTGGTCAAACAGTCTTTCTAGAGGAATTAAACCCTTAGGTATATGATTGTTGGGCAGTTGGACAATGCTATCTTTGCCAATTTTATTTCTAAGCTGGGATTGGGGGCTTTCTTCCAAGGCTCCATTCTCTTGGTCAATTTGCATTTCAGAAAATTCATCAATGACTTGTAAGAATCTATTCACTTCATCATCATCTTCAAAAGCTTTCCAATGGTGGACATTATCAGGCAAGGATGGTCTATATTTCATTTGGACTTCATAAACTAGTCTGGGAGGCATGGGAGGAATAAACATGCTGGCAGACACAGCAAGGGAATCAGCAAGCTGATTTTTGGCTCTAGGGATGTATGAGATACAAAAACTATCAAAAGAATCTTTGAGTCTCCATACCTCATCTTTGTATGCTTTCATCCTTGGGTGCTTTGCTTTAAATGTTTTGTTTACTTGATGAATGATCATATCAGCATCTCCAAACACCTTTATGTTCTTGATTCCTTTGTATTTTGTTGCATTAAGGCCCAACAACAGAGCCTCATACTCTGCTATGTTGTTGGTGACTTGGAAGGCCAGCTTAAAAGACAGCTGCGTGCTTTCTTGTTCTGGAGATATCAGCACCACCCCTGCTCCTGCAGTCTCCTTAGAACATGCTCCATCGAAGAACATCTCCCAAACCTGACTTCCTTGCTCTTCCTTGGCCTGAATCATTGGTTTCCTGATCTGCATTGATGCCTTTTGAGATTCTTCTATTTGGAGAATACATGCTCCAAAATCAGTGTCCACAGGATAAATAGGATGATTAGAAGGATTGTTCTCGTCACTGATGATGTATGCCAGCTGTGCTTCTCTGTACAATCTCCTGCTTTCTCCTCCAAAAACTGGGACAGTAGCATAAGATAGATCATTCTGTAATGTCCCACCTAATCTCTTAATTCATCCTCTGGACAGCAGCATGCCAAACTTATGAGGGACATCTGCTACCATAATGTCCATCACCATACTCTTCATGGGTAGTTGAGTTAGGGTAATGGCTAAATCTTTGATCAATCCTAGGCATTTCACCTTCCTTGAATCAAATGAGAATAAATCATGATATGGTCTGGTGATGTCAAGGCCTAACTCTTCCATGACAGCTTTTGGCATCAGATTATGGCTAGCCCCTGTGTCTAGCAGGCAGTTGTGGAGGATTTTATCGCGAATGGTCAAGGAGACATAAAAAGATGGAGAATTATCATCAATAGGTTCAGTCATGGGGCTCAGCACAACTGCAGGCTTGTCATCTTGCAAATTGACAGAGTTAGTGGAGGTTTGTGTGGTTTTCAGCTCAAGAGCTTCAAGGATAGGCTTCCTAAACACTTCACTCTTTACAACTTCTAACAGAGGCACAAATATTTTTAACTTTTGGAATTCTGCTTCAAAGCTGAAAGGGGAAGGTGACTTGTCAGGACGTCTTACCTCTTGAACTGGTGCTTTGAGGATGACTAGATCAGCTGTTGGTTTCTTTTGTCTGGTATTCTGTGACTCTGTTTGGACAACAACTCTTTGGGCAGGATTCTCCTTAACATTATTTGCATGTGACCTCAGATTATATCTTTGTTGTTCACCAGTCTGCAAAACAACCCCTCTGTCCCACTCCTGACTGGTTTGGTCCTGGAGCAAAGATTCTTCGTATGCAGCCAATGTCAAAAAGGCAGCACTGCCTTTATCTTCCATACAGTGAATTTCATCCTCATCTTCCATCTGTTCCTCCTCCATGACTACATTTTGGAAATGAGCTTTAACTCTCTGTTCTTCATTTGGTTCTTTTCCCCTCTGAATGATTTGTAACTGCTCATTTACTCTTCTGTATGGATTTGAGTTTCTTGGAGCAAATGTGTTATGCTGCCTTGTTTTTCCTGAGTTCTATTCAACCTTCAGCTTAGATATCTCAACAGCCAATGACTCAATCATTCTAGTCATTTTGTATAATTTAGGCTCTGATGATGAAGCAGAGGAAGAAGAAGCCTCACCTCTCTGCCTCCTTCTGTCATCATGACTTTTAAGCTTTTCTGCAACCATGATATTGGATTCTACTTCTAGGGCTGCATCTTGCATATCAGCCAGAGTGGCACATCTTCTTTCTCTCAATAGCAGGCAAAAATCAGAGTCAAAGGCATTGGCCTAAGTGAGTTTGGCTGAGGTGGGGGTTGGCTTTACTTCAACTGGTATCTTACTATACATCCTATTAAATCTTTTATTAAAATCAGGCAATGATTCCCCATTCTCCCTCTTTAGGTTACCAAACTCAGTATGGTAATATAACAAGTCTTTTTTATCTCCCCAGTGCTTCAAAAATGCATCATCTAAGGCTTCAATATCAGAATAGATCTAGGCATCAATTCTCTGAACCACTTTCTAGCCTCTCCATCAAGGCTTTGGACAAAAGCTCTCATCCATACATCATTTTCACTAATGTCTAAGTTATCAGCATAACTATAAAAAGCCTCAAGGTGTTCTTCAGTTGTTACCCCATATGTACCAGTAAACTTAGGCATGTATTTTTGATACTTTCCTGCATGCATGGCATTTAAAGGAACAGGCAGAACAAAGGGTCCATACATAGCAGCTATAATACTTTCCATTTTCGTAGGTGCTTGCTGGCCAGCCATGACTGGGGTAGTTGGAATGCTACTGGTAAATTGAGTATTATGAAGCAATGCAATGGATGATAGAGACAAAGGGATATTATGGACTGTATGGGATGCTTTCTTTGGACTGAGATCCGAAGGGGAACTAAATGAACTAGGAGCTGTATGAATCTCTGAAGGAATTTTCTCACTAGCAACAATAGGTTCAATATCTCCAAATTGTATATTCTCAACTATAACCTTCTCTTGCAGAGATACATAAGATTTCTTGGGCTTACCTGATCTTGATGCTCCTTTCTGTGAAGTTTTCTTCTACTTAACAATCTTCTTAGGGTCAGGCATTGGATCAGCTGGTGATTTTTGAGGATTCCTTCGAGTATGCCTCACAAACTGAGCCAGGACTATGATGTGGAGTTGCCAAAGGTTGGTCTTCCTCCAGTGGAGTTGCCAGATAGATGATTACAACCAGAAATGTGCCCAGACTTTGTCTATTATCAAAATCTAGAACTGTGTCGTTCTCCCAGGGAAGCTGAGCTTCAATCTCCTCTCCCCGGCAACGGTGCCAATTAATGTTATCACCCCAAGAAACTCTCCTAGGTTGTATCTCAAAGATGCTCGGGAACATTACAAAACTCAACAAAATGTTAGAAATGGATGAATTGAAGGAATGATGCTTGTTCAAGCTAGATAACCACTTCTACTATGCTTAATTCCAGACATGGGTGAACACCCCTAGACTACAACGCTTTAGACCACCAAGTATTCACAGTTTTAGGAATTAGGTGAACATGGAGAATACTGACCACACCAGCAAATGCACAGGACTCTGTGATGGCCAGCTGCAACCAGTAAAGAGGTTTGCTAATCTATTTCCTAATGCATAGACAGGATGATAGCTCTCTGGCACTAAGTAAACAGAAACCTGCATAACACATTCAATGATACATACTAGATTTCAATACGGAGGTGGGATGACAGACCCTCTGATGCTAAATATCAAGAGTACATGAAAACTGCATAACAGGCACAACCTAGAACAAAATAGAAGTGGGAAGTGAGAAATTAACAACAAAAGAAGCTTGTATTAGCTGAAAATGAAGACTAGACGCTGCAAGTATCAAAGTAGTTACAGTCTGAACCTTACATCAAAACCAGAACCATCAACCATCATCCCAGATTACATCCGTGTTCTGGGTATATATAGAGTTTGACTACAAAAATGCTCTGTTGTTCTATGTGTGGAGGGGTCATAATTGACCACCAACCGCTTTAACTCTCTGAAAAAGTCTTTGTTACGATCTTCTTGCTTTAATGAACAAAATTGATCTTCTCGGATGCTCTGTTGTACTTCTAGAGTAGGTGAAGTGTCCTATGGACGAGTTTCCATAACTGTTGAATGAATTTAACTGCTCGAGGTATGTCCTTTTCTTCTCGGCGATCCTTCATGTTAAATGCGGTTTTTGAGGATCTATTATGCTGAATATTAGGTACTGGCCACCTTCATCCTTCGGATGCATGGTACAGGTCAAAGATCATAAGACTTCATGGCGGATGGACGATTTGGTCAGGGGAGCGAGATTGGTCGTTGGATGGAATAGACGGACGACAGAGATTTCTTGGCGGGAGCTGTCGAGAGTAAACAGAGGCACAAATGATTATGAGCCATCAGATCTTGCAGATGGACGGCGGGGATTGGTTTGCATGAGAAATCAAGAGATATGAGGTTGGGGTGATTACGAGCCATTGGATCTTGGACGGGCAGATCCAACGGTCATCACGCGGAGGACATGCACGGGGGTTAAAGCGTGGGTACGGTGGTTTCATCGGCGGGTGGTATTGATTGCACCGCTTTTAGTGGGTGAGCGGTAAATGTACACAGTTGAGCGATCACAATAGGAGGGTGACGTGTGGCGGATAGGACAGACAGAAAACCACTTTCCCCGCAAGTTAATGTGCAGGCAGCTTACGGGATCAGGGGGAGCGAATATCGTTGGATCGGGAGGTGGACGATTAGACGGCGGGGTTTAACGCACATGTTTTGTGTGGCTTATGTGACAGGGACAGCAACGGGCTAGGGAATTTGTAAAAGCGCACGATTATGAGGACATAGTCATATGACAAATTAAACTTCGTGCTCGAGGCTAAGGGCAAAATCTCTTATATGCGATTTTAAACAAAGGACCCAGGAAAGTAAGGAGAAATGAGGATGAGCAGTGTGAAGGGTGGCAGGAACACACTGGCATAGGCATCTTTTGAACCAAAACCGAGGACCAAGCTTACTCCGGCTTTCTTGAATTATCAGCAGCCTATAGCAGAGCTAACAAATACTAATACTTATCCTTTAATCAATCCTTAGCTTCTACCTTTGTCCTTATTTTGTCCACACACCGGATCGATTACCACACCCGAAAAGCACCCAGTGCCTTCTCCTTAACCATGTGCACATACACATAATGTGCATCACACACATACAACCACACATGACATACAACACAGTGAAATACATGCATCTACACCTGACACACAACACATACACCTACACCCAATGTACAACACAACACATGCACCTACACCTAGTGTACACCACCACACAATACATACACCTACACCCAACATACAACATAATACATACATTTATACATGATGTAAAACCCCACACAATACATAGACGTACACATAGTACAACATAACGAATACACATGTCACGATACCATGACTACACAATGCACATATATAGTACCGCATGTACACAACACAACATGTGCGACATGCACACAATACCACATGTACACCGATACCATATGTACAACATGTACACATTACCACCTGTACAAAGCACCACCTACACAACATGTGCACAACATCACATGTACACGACACCACCTGCACAACACCACATGCACATCGTACCACTTGTACACAACGTTATACATACACAACACCACATGCACGACATGTACACGACACTAGATGTACACAACACCATATGCATGACATGTACACAACACCACCTGCACACAACACCATATGTACAATATGTACACAACACCACATGTACAATCATGCACACAACACCATATGTATATAGCACTGCATATACAACATGTACATAGCACCCTATGTACACAACACTGTATATCCAACATTCGCACAACACCATATGCACACAACACTGCATATCCATCATGCCCACAGTACAATATGTACACATCACCACATATCCAACATGTACATAGCATCATCTATACCACACACTGCATATGCATTATTCACACAACACTCTCTATACCGACCTGTACATAAAATTGCATAAACAACATGTACACATACTATATACATGACACTACATGTGCACAACATCACATATGAAGCATGTACAACATATACAACATATGCACAACAATAGTACCACACATCAAAAACCACATTGTCTCTACCAAGCAACCTTGCTTCCAGTATCTTAGCCATGCTTGTCCCAGCATGTCGCAGACCACACCAATTTCATTTCGTTGATGTATCCATCAATATAGCCTTCCCATAACATAGACATAATATAATCACATAATATCAACTCATAACCACATGATATTGACCTCATAGATTTGTGAGGGCTACTTCCCCCCAATTTATCCCTCGTAAGACCAGGAACCTCTTCATGCCATTCACTTACATAAGCAATCATTCTTCCACAAGAATGATCCCGGATGACCTTGTCGGGCAATGACATAGATACATGGATACATACATACATATACATAAACATTAGCATAAACAATCATGATCTTCGGCGTAAATCACATGAAAAAGACCTTTGTCGATGTGTTTCGAACCAACTAGTGTGGTTCATCGTCAGGACAAGTTGAAGAAACAGATCTGGCCTAGCAAGTTAAATAGACTGAGCAGAGACTCCAACGGCTACATAACAACTA